>JASDQU011178036.1:10750-22393 GCA_032191745.1 Picea mariana
TGACTACTTTGACCTTTTGGGGCTTCTAGATGACTCATGAGGGTTCTCCAACTTCACATGGCCATAACTCTCTAACCACGAGGAGTTATGTGACGTTCCACATACCACCGGAAATGGAATGACATGTACTATCCATCTAGAATAGTATTACCTGCAAATATATCAAAACTCATACCATTATCCATCAAACAAACTTGGGTCCATTACCCAAAGCTTTGTGCTATTGGAATTCACTACCGTACTTTCTTCAAGGGTTGAAATCAATGACAACCAACCCAATTAATCAACAAATTGCGCAAGAGGTCCTTCACTCGGTAAAAAATAACAATCTAAAAGTAACTATTTTAAAATTGGACATATCAAAAGAATATGACAAGGTCAACTTGACATTCTTAAGGATGGTTCTTTTACAAATGGGCATAACACAAAAACAATGAATTGGATAATGGGTTGCCTTCAAAGTGAGTCTTTCGCAGTCTTGATCAATGGATCCCCCTACATATTTTTCAGAGTTTCAAGGGGGATACTCCAAGGCTGCCCCCTTTCCCCCTTCTTATTCCTCCTCATAGCAGAAGCTCTAAGAAAATTGATAAAATAAGCATGCTCCAATGGTCAATTAGGTATAATGGTTTTAGAATCAGAGAGGGTCTCTCGTCCCCTTTTGTAGACGATGACCTTTGCAGCGTGTACAGATCCTATCCAGACGTGTCAAACCTCAAAATAATCCTAGATTCATATTTCAAATCAACGAGGATGATGATCAATCAGTATAAATATTTCTTTGTTCTTAACAATTGTTCAGAAGGAGAATGAAACTCTTTCTTGAACATTTTTCCAGCACATATGAAAGGCCTAGAAGAAGGTTTTAAATATTTGGGATTATTTTTAAAACCTGATCGGTATAGAAAAAAGGATTGGGGATGCCTCATTTTAAAAGTGGAAGCAAGGATATCCTCATGGGTCAATATAACCTTGTCCCGAGGAGGATGCCTAGTACTGCTTAAATCAGTGTTGGAAAGTATCCCCGTCTATTAGAACTCCATAGTGGCTATTCCCAAAGGGATTCTGGATAAATTAAGGAGGCTAAGCTATAGATATATGTGGGTTGGCCATAATTTCATGGGGGGTATCCATTTGGCTAGCTGGTCCTCCATCGTTGTGCCAAAAAACCTTGGGGGTTGGGGACTCAAAGATATTCGTCGCTTTGCACGTGCATTAGTAGGTCGTAACCTTTGGTGCCTTTCGCAAGGGAATTCCCTTTGGACAAGAGTTCTTCACTCAAAATATTTTGCTAGTTTATCTATAGCGGAATGGTTTCTTCTACCCATGAAATCCTCCAAGGGTTCTATCATGTGGAAATCCTTAGTGGAAGCCTTCCCTCTAGTTGTAAATTGGATCATTTGGAAAATTGGTAATGGAAGAAGCGTAAGATTATGAGTGGACCCTTGGCTTGGAGCAAGGGACAATTTTAGACTTTCGGAACCATTTGTCTAGTTTATCAAAGACCTCAACCTTTTCCACTTACACGATATCCATTTAGGAGACTCTCAACTTCAAGGAATCATGGGGTGGTGAGATTCAGTCTCCTTAGGATTACCATAAGATTTTCAAGCATAACGAGACTCCTATATTTCGAGGTTGTGTGAAAACTTCACCCTTTTGGACGATGAGTCCTCAGACACTCTATATTGGTCCTATAACCATGAGGAAGGGTCCTACACAACGAAACTTGGATACAAGCATCAAAAAAAGAAAGACTCCAAGTCCAGCCCAAATGGTGGTGGAAAACGTTATGGAAAATCAAAGCTCCTTTAATATGAAAAATTACTCTATGGCTTGCCATGAATAACAAACTTTTGACTTGGGATAATGGTGTGAAAAGGGGATGGTGCGACCATAATCGATGCACACTTTGCTTTATTAACGAGGAATCAGTTTTTCATCTTTTTGTCTTTTGTCCCTATGCATTCCAGGTTGCAAAGCTAGTCAAGGAAAAATTAAAATCCAGGGCTGAATGGAACAAGGAAATTCTGGAAGAATGCTATAAGGTATGGGTCCACGACAAGGCAGTAAAGATTTATTCAGGTCTACCAAGTATGTTGATTTTAAACTTATGTTGGGCCCACAACTCAACAATTTTTAAAGATAAAAGGATCCCCCTGGAGGTTGTTGCAATGATTACGCTTAACCATGTTGTTGAGTTTAAAGAAGATCCCAAAGCCTATAAGAAATGCACTCCTATTCTTCCCTCCTTAGACTACAATATCCCATGGGGATATTTTGACGAGGTTAGTTAGGGGTACCCTCCTTCGTGTGTAGTTGGATTTTTTTTGTTCATTAATAAGAATCATTTCATTTACATCAGATATGCCCCGGGTCAGGGGTCAAATAACATGGCAGAGATAATTGCTATGTGGACCCTTTTGGAGATGGAAAAGCAGAAAGACACTAAAAAGTTACAGGTTATGGGGGACTCCAAACTGGAAATTGAATGAGCACAAGGAAAACTAAAAATCCAAATTGTTAATATGGAAAATATACTGCGAGACATCAAGCTGGCCTTTCCATCCTTTGAATGGCTTTAATTTCATCATGTTTTGAGAGAACTCAATGTCAAGGCGGATGAGCTTTCTAAGGAATCACTTCAGTTGCAGAGAGGAGCCTTTGGGTACTATGAGTACTGTGACGGGGTGGAAACTGAAGCTATGGATTTCCTCCTTTAGTTGGCGTGTACTAAAGTTTTTTCTTTTTTGTATTTTGTTTCAATGAAGAGATAGTTGCAGAATGTAAAGTTTTGTAAAGAATGAAAAAGAAACAACGTATAGAAGGGAGACAGGTTATTTTGGAACGGAAATTTCTGTTTGAAGGCCTGCAAAGATTGAAGTGAAAGATTATAACATGTATATTTCTGATTATGAAATATAAACACTTTTTTTCTACGGGAAAAAATATTAATTACTAATATTATTAATTTAATTATTAATAATATTATTAAATTAATTTAATATTAATAATTAGTAACAATTATATATATGTATATGTATGTATGTATATGTGTGTGTGTTTAGAATTGGGATGAGCTCTTTGAACCCAAACCTTAGTTCTAGGAGAATGGTGGTAACTAGTTGGTTTAGAGTCTAGCTCTGGGTGTTGGGGTTCTTACCAGATAGTACGATGGAAAACTATTGTCCAATCGTAGACTATTATGAAGACACCCTTTCCGAGGACCAAATTTTTTCCAACCCAAGCATTAACATATCCTGTGATTGTTTGTTAGAGGTGGGGTTCTCAAGGGGCCAAGCAAAGTCTTTAGAGGCCCTGAGTACAATGGATTCAATTGATTCCCGTGGGATAGTTGGAAAAGGGATAACTCAGGATTCTCCCACCTTGGTTCAAGACCAATTGCAATCGTTATTGGGTGACGAACTCTAATTGCATGGTATTGTTGTGGGCTTCATTCAGTCTCCACTTCATGCTATTCAGAGGGAGGATTCAGAGTTTTCCAAGGGAGACGATGTGCGTGTTGGGGTACATGTAGGTAATCCAGTCGTGGGTTCCATTAGAGGGAGAGAGAAGAATGTTGTAGCATAGAGAATCCCTCATAGTCCATTGATCTGAAAATGGAATGGGTTTGTTTCCAATAGATCTTTAAAATGAAGAAGACTTGTCTCTTTTAAATTGCAAGTGTAAAAATGGTATGTGTTTGGGTAATTCGATCAAGTTACTAACAGATAAGTTCAATGAGTTTTACTTAATCATGAGTA
This sequence comes from Picea mariana, assembly GCA_032191745.1. Classification (NCBI taxonomy): domain Eukaryota; kingdom Viridiplantae; phylum Streptophyta; class Pinopsida; order Pinales; family Pinaceae; genus Picea; species Picea mariana. The sequence goes on from JASDQU011178036.1 coordinate 14,515, forward strand.
GCATATCAGACATATAAAAACCAAAAAAATGAACACATAACACAACAAATGATAAAGGAGTTCACCCCTCTCTTGGGCTACATCTCTTGGTTTAGCTTCCCTTGGATCATTTTAATTATGCTTAGAAAGTGCTCTTACAGTGCTCTGAATACAAAATAGATGGCTCCAATGGATTCAGAACATCCAAAAACCACTAGATGGGCTTTTTCGACACCTAGTTTGGTGAAAAAATGAAGAAGTTACATCTCCTGGAAGTTTCCCCATCAAGCTTGTTGTACCTACTTGCCAAAGCGTACCCACTGATAGACTAACTCGGTCTCTGTGTGGTTTCCACACCATATCCCAACACACACAATGGTTCCTGAAAGATGGGCAAAATTGTAGGGCCGTTAGTGCGCTGGACCCTTTTCCCGGTGGAGAACTCGGTCGTATGGCCCCATGTGGCCAACGACCTAATGGTTGCATGCTCCAGTGGTTAGCTACCTCCGCGCCTAGTGTATGGTCATATGGTAAAACACATGTGACCGCCACTATAAACTTTTTTTTAAAAATTATGCATGCGCACCAAGTGTAAAGGGTCGGGAAAATGGTATTGCCATATGGCATATAGCCCGCACCTTCCGGGCTAAGCACCAGGTATCAACCCTGCGCCAACATTGTGGTCACATGGTAGAGTAACACGGAAACGTGTGGTGACCGGGGGTTTAAACTCCATTTAAAATGATCTGCATGCCAAAAGTTATGGAAATGGGTTGTATGTATTGTGATATGGACCGGGGGATGGGGCCTAGCCCCGACCCTTTACTTCGTCGATTTCACATTTGTTTTAATTCAAATAATTAATTCAAACGCTATGGGTTAAGAAACACCATGGGAGGGATGGTAGCCCAGCCTTGACAAATATTTACGCTCACGCAGAGGTCGCGGGTTTGACTCCAGTGGGGTCATATAATTTTTTTCCAATTGCCAACAAACTAGAGGGGTGCCACGTGGTAGCTCACGACTAGGCCACATGGCACCATAACATTGGCCCAATAAAATGACACTTGTCACAACCGAATTTGTCCACTTGTCTATCATCGAGCATGTACAACCTTGTCACGTCAGCCCATGCCAACTCAACACTCTGCCATGTCACCTACCATGTGTGGGTCTGTACCCTACCACATCAGCACTGTACGGTTGTACGAACTATACAGTCAGCAAAATTTTGCATGTTTGGAAAAATGAAGAGAACACAATATATTTCTCATACGATGTTTGTTTGAGCCCATTCAAGTTGCGTTGTGTTTTTTACGACGAAGCCTACGCACGTGTCTATTTTGAAGCGATTTTGAGCACTTTTATTTTTGAGCAAAATTTGATCCCCTGGATCATCCATTTCCTTCCAAATCGGGTTCTAAAACCCGCAATATAGTGAAGTTGAGGGGTGGTGGTATCTCCTTGATAGTGGGAGAGGATTTGAGGGTGGCATATATTGCATCTCTTGACAGGTTTGAACTGGTTGGTAAATTCTATGGAAGAAGGGTTTCAATTACAACAATAGGGCCTTGGCTAGATGAAACTTAGAACCCGATGCTTGGGTATATCCCAACCTTCCATATGTTGTCTAGGGAATGGATTGGTATTATATTTCGTGACAAATTGAATGTTTCTAAAATTCTTACAGGTCATTGGTATCTTGGAAGATATTTGTTTTCCACCAAGCTCTGACATCCTTTATTCAATGCCAGTGAGGAGACATTTTTGAGCTGGCCGACTTGGATAAAGATTCCAAACTTACCCATTGTTTTTTGGACTAATAGTGGACTCAAGGCTACTAGTAATGTTTTGGGATCCTTCATTTCTTTGAGTGAAAAGTATAAAACCTATGGTGTTCACATTGTTTCTTAGATTTTGGTTGATTTAGACCCTAGGAAGGGTCTCTATGAATCCATTTATTTGATATTGGGAGAGCATAGCTACACACAAGTTCTGGATTATGTAAATGTTATGTTTCATTGTGTTCATTGTCACAAAGTGGGACATGTAGTGAAGGACTGTGTTGTGCCTCCACAACTACCCACTAAAATTTTCTGAATTAGAGAATTTCAGTGGGTACCCTCAATCACAATTTTCGAAAGGTACTCTATCACTACTTACTTGATTGGTCTTTCACTTTTTTTCAATTGATCCTTATCTGAAAAGACAAAATTTTGCGTCATAATGAACCTGAAAGTGAATCTTCACTTATCTAATCATGCCTAAGAGTCATCGGTCTATTACCCACCAAGAATTTGCTCCTCAAAAAACATAGATGAATAACTCTAATTTCTATTCCAAAAGAATCTTTCTGATAGCACTATCAGAAAGTGTTTTATTGGAATCATTACTGTTAGAAGGATTTTCACTTTGATAAGATCAACTACGATGAAGCCCTTTCTGATAGGCCTTACTTAGATGCATATAAGCCTCGGGGTGGGTGCCATGTGACTATGTGTCAATTTATTATTGGTATTTAAAACTCATCTGGGTGATAAGGACTTATCCCATGAGTGTGTCCCTCACAGAACTAATTACAATGCTTGACAAGCACAGATTGGTCAATTAATCCTATTTATCCATAGGCTTCAACTATTCGACAACAGAGGTATTACAATAGAGGACAAACACCTTCAGTAACCACTCACACAATCATATCAAATAACAACACACCGATGTTTTGTCGTGGTAAAACCCCTACGGGGAAACATCCACGACCCCAACCAACATCGCCACTTGGATCAATTTATTAATGCAAAAGAAAAATATAGAGAGATATTTACAAGAGAGTTTCTCACAATCAATCATCAACAAATCACCCTCCATGCTCTTTAAATAGATATATGGATCAATCGAGTGTTAAGCCACATATCGATATAGCCGTTAAGATGAGGAGAATATGAACTGTAAGATCACTCTATGTTGGGAACATATTATGACTGTCGGATTACCTAACTACAAATGCATACTAATTCATACTAAAGAAACACACTTTTACCTAATGACACATTAGACCATGTTGATATTAACTATCTCCTAAGTGTATAAATATCCTAACATCCCCCCTTAAGAACAACTTGGGATATGATTGAAGTATTTACAAAGGTGACACAATAGAAGAAGGAAGGAGGCATTAGAGCCTATCCCCCCCTTAATGACAACTTCCTGAACTCCTAATATATATCAAAGTTTGGAGAACTTCACTTCCATAAGAGACTTTGTGAAAATGTCTGCAACTTGATCTTCTGTAGGGAAAAATAGCACTTCAATAACTCGATAATGAATGAGTTTTCTGATGAAGTGCATGTGAAGCTTGACGTGTTTGTTGCACTAATGTTGAACTGGGTCTTTGGTGAGATTGATGGTACTCTAATTGTTTCACCAAAGGCTAGTCAAATGTTGGTGTTGAAGCCACAAGGCTTCCTGACTTGCATTAACCGTTGCTCGGTACTATGCTTTTGCTGAAGAAAGAGAAATAGTCTATTGTTTCTTATAGGCCCAAGTGACAGGTCTTGAACCAAGGCTGAAAACATAACCTGTAGTAGACTTTCGATCATCAGGGTCATCACATCAATTTGAATCACTGAAACCAACCAATAAAGGAGTCCCCCCTGAACTGTAATGTATATCGAACTGAACTGTTCCCTGAACATATCTAAGCATCCTTTTAGTTGATTTACAATGACTTTCATGGGGTTTTTGCATATACCTGGCAACAAGACCAACAACAAAGGAAATATCAGCATGACTATGAGTCAAGTATAATAGGCTACCAACTAATTGATGACACAAAGTGGCATCAACTTTGGGAAAAGTGCAGGTGGCAACAAGTTTGACTTCAAACTGGAAGGGAGAAGGGGATGGTTTAAAATATTCCAAGTGAAAGCGATGAATAAGATCACATGCATACTTAGATTGGGAAATAAAAATTCCTTTCTTGGTTTGCAAAACTTGGAGGCCAAGGAAATAGTGAAAATAGCCTAATTCAGTTATTTCAATTTTCTTCTTAAGGTTATTTTTCTCATGGTTTAAAAGTTTAGGGTCACTATCAGTGAGGATAAGATCATCAACATAAAGAACAAGTATTATGAGATGGCTTACTACTTTCCTGGTACATACATTAGGATCAAAATGACACCTAGAAAAGCTGATATCAACAAGAAAGTTGTCCATTTTCTCATACCAAGCTTGGGGAGCTTTCTTAAGACCATAAAGAGATTTATTAAGGCGACAAACAAGGCTAGGGTCATTTTGGACATAGATAGGAGGTTGTTCCATGTATAATTATTAATTCAAATCCCCATGCAATAAGGTGGATTTGACATCCATCTAATGGACCTCCCATTTATGTGAGGTTGCAAGGGCTAGAACAAGGCATATGGAATTCATTTTGGCTATAGGGGAAAAGATTTCATTATAGTCAATTCCTTCAACTTGGGAAAATCCTTTAGTAACTAACCAAGCCTTATGTCTTTAAACACTTCCATATGATGCATACTTAGCTCTATAGACCCATTTAAATATGACAAGTTTTCTTCCTTTCAGAAGAGGTACAAGATCCCAAGTATCATTTTCCATTAAAGAGAGATACTCTTCATTTATTACTGTATCCCAATCTGTATGACCTGGATATTTTGCAAATGTCTTTGGATCACGAGTCTTTGAAACTTGAGCCAAAAAATAAGAGGATCAGTGGAACTATGAACGAGTGCGATGGTGATATGAAGGATCACCCACAATATCACCAACTGCTTCTAATATTGAATGAACCCATCTAGAAAGTGGTGGCGTTGGTGCAGGTTCAGGTTCAATGGAATCATCCAGATGAAGGTGAGAAAGAAGAGGTGGATTTTCATCCTCACTGTCATCATCTGAAGAATAAGAAACCATAATAGGAACAGAAGAAGGCGCAAACGCCGAAGATGGATTGCAAGCCATAAATGGCACAAACATGGAATTCGGCTTGTAGGCCAAGAGATTTTCATCAAATTTAACGTCTCTTCTAATAATAATTTCATTACTGTTATCCCCATTTCCTAGGGATAACTAAGGAGATGATGTCTCGAGGACCTCAGGTTGCAGGCATAGAGTAGTGAGAGACATATGGCTAACATCGTCCACTTGCATAGACAAAGGCTTGCCTCACCACCATAGATTTGAGGTTCATCATGAGGGTATCCACCACATCACCTTGCTTCTAGAAAACATTGGGTCTTTTTCCATGAGGCACAAGCCAGGTATCATGGTGAGTGTCATTTCAATATCTAAGGCATCTTAGTTTGTTGCATTTAAAATTTATTTTGATTATGTAATGTCTGCTTGGAAATTATGCTATTTGCCCTATTTCACCTTGGTGGTTGACATTGCGCCCTAGTAAGTGGTCACCCTTGGGGATATGTTTTATAGGTCATCTTACCATTCCCTACCATACTTTCCACTTTCCACACTTCATCCCCTCATCTTCCCATCTTTAGGGATTTTCGAGTGTACTAACCCAAGAAGGGATTGTCCCTCATTTTGTGGGAAGAAGGGGATGAAGGCCTAGAGGGAATGTAGTTGGAAAAATATAAAATCTATATTATGAACCTTCCAGATGATCTCCCAAATAGGTCTTGAGAATGATGAAATGTTTCTCTTAAGAAATCAAATATCTGCAAAATCAAATTCACATTATATAAATATCCCACTTGTTGAGGTGTGTACACACATGCGGTGTCCCTTTATTTCCATGCATATGGCACTCTGTGTACCTCTAGCTTCAAGTGATTGTGTGGTACTTCCCCCCAAGATAATCGATTAACCCATAGGGAGTACCCAGTGTTTAGACCTTAATCAATCAATGACATTAAATGGGCTTGGAAAAAGGATGCATTGAAAACGAAAGTGCAACACACCCTCTACAAAGGCACCCATAAATTAGACACTACGATCCCTTGTATGTCACGAAACCCATTCCCAAAAGTATTTCCCCCATCCATATCATATTCTACACATGACTTAGAGAGGGGCTCACCTGGGAAACACTCCTTGACTTAGGGAATGATTCAGCCAATAGGACACCTTGTCAACCCTCCCATACCTAAACTTGGCAAATTGCATAGGGTCTTTGAGAAATTGTTTAGTTTGATGAGGTGGTTTTTGATGCACATGGTTAGGTGGCTCTTTTATTTATTTTATTTCCTTATCATGATGCATTTGAATTGAGATCCTTGGAGGGCGTATTCATTGTCTTTGGTGGACCTAGTTGGTGGGCTATTTTGGAAGAAAAAGCCTAGCTTGGGATTCCTTGGGGCTTGAAGCCCACAGGTTGGATACCATGGACCACACACTGAATTATGATGATATATTTTGGAGGCTTGAGAGGCACCTTGGAGGATCTATTCTATCCCTTTACTAGCCCAACGTCTTTCTCCTCGAGGCCAAAACGTCACACTTGGAGGTCTTGACGTCACCCTAGGGATAGGGTTTGGTGGTGATGATGGACACTTGGCATGTTTTGATGAGAGGATCCCTTGGATTGAGTACGTATGACCTTTGGAGGCCTAGCAAATCTTCTTCAATCCCAACGACTTTCTCAAAGTTCCTTGACACCAACCTGAGAAGAATAACACCATCTTTTAGGGTTTCTTATGTGCATTTAAAAAAAATTAAATTTGAATTAAAGTTGTAAAGGGGAAAAGTAAAGGTTGTTGACCCTTTACTTTGTGGTTTACCCTAAATTTAAGTGTACAAACACTTTTAGGAGGATTTGGATAAATAAGAGTCATTTCATTTCATTTTTATCATAGCATTCTCACTTGGAGAAAGGCTCATTGGATGAAATTTGCGCCCTATTTGGAAAATTTTACCTATCTCTCTTTGGTACTATCTCTTGTGATGATTTGTCTTGGCTACTGGATGAAGAAGTCAGGAGTTATCTTTCTTGGAGGCTATTTCTTTCTTTTATGGTGGAATTATCTTGGTTAAAAAGAGTTTATATTGTTAATGCTTGGACTAGGTAAGGAATATCTCTTGTGATTTCTTATTTTCTTGGTTGCAAGGTTAATTTGTTAAGATTTTTGGGAGTATAAGGGAGTACAACCCCATTAATCCCATCATAATTGTCTTGGAATAATTTGTTTCACAAAGGAATACTAGGAGAAGTAAGAGGGGTTACACCCCCTAGTTTTTTCCTAGCTAGTCTTGCTTGCCTTGGGGAGTAAAAGGGCTTACACCCCCAAGGAAGTAGCACAACTAGCTCTTTCATTTAAAAGACTCCATAACCCAATAGTTAAAATCACTAATCTCTTGCATTGGAGAAATAAAAGCATTGCATTGGGATACGTAGACTCACAAGATATTGAAATTATTTAAATTGGAATCTTTTCTACATGCTTAAGGCTAGCCAAGGCCACTAGGGCATCTTGATTCTCCAAGGATTTATTGCTGCTGTAATAAATTTATGCGACAGCCATTAGGGCTGCAAAAAAACTCTTCATAACTTTTTAAATTACTCATTTTCTAATTGTCAAAGTTTGCTAGAAATCTACCAAATTAATCTACTAGTTCTTGTGCTTCTTTTGGATGGTTTACTTGCAAGTTTCGGTGGTTGGAATTTTCTCTTGTAGAAATTGTTTTCTATAGCCATAAGGCTACAATAATACATCTTCAATACTTGTATCTAACAACCTTTAATTGTTGCTAAAGTCTTGTGCTATCATACTTGAGTTACACCAGTAATTGCTAGCTAGTCTCTTGAATATTTTCTTGGACTTTTAGTAACTTGTTTAGTAGCTCTTCTTATAATTTCATTGCGGATTTAAATCAATATATACTGTTGCTAATTGGAACAGAATATTCACTTTGTTTTCCATTAGAT
>JASDQU011178040.1:0-11306 GCA_032191745.1 Picea mariana
TTGTTAGTGGTATTGTTGAAGGTAGGCACGGCTTCGTCCCATTTGGTAAATTAATCAACGACCACGATGATGTACTTGTGTCCATTACTAGATGGAGGGTTGCAAGTCATGAAGTCTATGCCCCATTTGCAGAAGGGGCCAATGGTGATGACTGGATATAGAAGAGCGGGTGGTGCTCATTCTTTGTTTTCATAAAGTTGGAATTTTTTGCATCGCTTGAAAGTGTGGATGAAGTCATGAAACAACGTGGGCCATAAATGCCTACTCGAATGATTTTTTGGGTGGTGGACATACTTGAGAGGTGGACACCGCAAGCACTTCTATGGAAATCATTCAAGACCCTATCTACTTCATCGAAGGTTAGACATTGACAGAGTATGGTGTTGACCCCACGTCGATATAAAAAATCACCAATAAGGAGGTATCGAGGGGAATAATGGAGAATGTGCAGAATATCATCTCGAGAAAGATGAGACCCAAACTTATGTGTCCTAGGATAGGCAAGGAGGTCGACATACCAAGGGTCATTCGAGAGGATGTAGAAGAGGTGTTCGTCGAGAAAATCCGTATTGATGGGTGAATATTTAGCATCTGAGGGAAACGTCGTCATGAGTTTGGTGACAACAAGTTCTTTATTTCTTTTGGTAGTTGAGAATTCTAGACCGTATTCCTAAAGACTGACGATCCATCAAGAAAAATTTTCATTAATCTATTATCGACTAATAAAGTACTTCATGGGGTTGGAATGTGCCATGACTTTGGTAGTGTGAAGAAAGATATAATGACACAATTTCTAGACTATGAGGGTGAGTTTCTCCTCATGATTGTACTTCAGGGGTGGTCGATAAATATTTTTACTGATGTAGTAAATAACATGCTCACGGCCATCATCCCCTAGTTGGAAAAGAACTCCTGCTACTGACATGGTTGAGGCCGACAAGTAGACGATGTAATCATGATCATAGTCGGGAGGACTAATCAAAGGGGCATTGGATAACACCTCTTTTAAATCATCAAAAGAGGTTTGGGAATGTTCATCCCACCTAAATGGGATATCATGGCACAGTAATCTAAAGAAACCATGCATGCGAGTGGTGTAATTTGGGACAAAGTGTCATGAAAAGTTGGCTTTTCCTTGTAGGCTCTATAGTTGGTGTAAATTCCTAGGTGGTGGAATTTCTCTGATAGCTTGGACCTTGAGGGGGTCCACTATGATGCCATGTTGGGAGATGATGAATCCAAGGAGGCATCCGACGATGATGTAAAATACACACTTGAGGAGGTTCAAGCGGATATTGTATCGGTGACATCGTTGAAATATGACTCGTAAGTCATTGAGATGTTGAGTTCATTTCTTGGATCGAGCAGTGAGGTCATCCAAGTAAGCGAGCATGATACGAAAAAGATCATGGAAGACATAAGTCATGGCCTGTTGAAATGTAGCTCCTACATTTTTGAGTCCAAAAGGCATGACACGATAAGTGAAATTACCCCATGGGGTGGTAAATGCAGTTTTATACTGATATTTTGGATGGATTTGGATTTGATTGTAGACTAAGAACCCATCCATGAAGGACAAGGCCTCATGTCTGACACAGTCATTGATAATTTGGCTGATGAACATTGAAATGGGTTGGGAAGTTGTCCTTAGGACAAGCATGGTTGAGATTGCGAAAGTCGATGTAGACATGAATAGTACCCTATTTTTTGTTAACGGGGATGGGGTTGGAGACCCATGAGGTATACACGATGGGGTATATCAACTCAGCAGTGCGTAACTTGTCAATTTAGGCTTTCATAGCCACAACCTTGGATGGGTGTAGTGGGTGTTTCTTTTGACATACTAGGGTGACATCTGGCCATGTGTCGATGCGATGTTCGACTATAGAAGGATCGAGGCTGGGAATCTCTGTATATGACCAGGAAAAAATATCTCGATATTCCTGAAAGAGAGATTTGTAAGTTGTGAGTTCCTCAAGGGAGCATGTGGCACCAATGGTGATTTCTTCTATGATTTTTGGTTTGATGGAAATGTCAATTTTGACGGTGGGGGAGATATTGACTAGGTTGCCTTCTTCAAAAGCATCGGGGGCAGGGATAGGGCTATCGAACTAGTATATATGACCTGAAGGAATAAAATCCTTGGTTTCGATTGAACATATGGAGGCTTGGCTAGGAGGGTCAAAGGCTTCCTATGAGAGAAAAAGTGATCTGTGATGGAGCGTATTCCATGGGAAAGTGGGAGTAGGTATTTCCTCCAGGATATCTCCGTCGCAGTAAAAAATGCGAGAATATAGGGGGTCCGGGGAGGTAAAAGAGGTGTTTGACACTGTGTGTTGGTATTCAAGTGTTGAATATGTAGAGGGGGTATCACGACTATGGTGTGATGGCTCGCTTGACATAAACCAATTGTCCAGACACTATGGGGAGTAGACTATGGTAGGAGGTAAGATTTTCTAGGGGAGATGAACCAGAGAATTGGGAGGATTTGGGGGAACATCTTAAGATAGTCTATCCATGAACCATGGAGGGGTGGGAAGTGACTCAGGTTCAGGGGAATTTATGAGAACAATATCTGGAGAAGGGATAGGGGGAATCACTTGCATCACATGATGTGAGATGGTTGAATGATTTTGACTAAGGGTTATTTAACGAAGCCTATATTCAATGATCAAATGACACTCGTATGTGAAATGAGGAAGTGAGTCACAAAGAGAGAAAGGGAATATCATCCATTAGGGGACTAAGGTCGAGACGTAACGAATGTCAGTGATGTGGGTACCCAAAGGTGGTGGTGGAAAGGGCTCTTGCTGAAAGGTTTGGCATACCTCCATGAGCATCTGTCAAAACTGAGGTAGCACAGGGAAATGATGAGTGTAGTGTTTGTACTCTGAACATATGGAACACGTAAATTTGGTTTGCAGCACTTTACTGCCTGTCAGGGAGATGTTGTGGTAGTACTAGATCTTCTTGGTGGAGTGACGAGCGATGTGGTTTCTTAAGAGAGTTAGATCAGATTACGTAGATCAGGGAGAGACGAACATCAATTAGTGGGGTGTCCTTATCTCTCGCTGAGTGCACAAGGAGGTTTCACATGGGGAAGAAGTGGAGTGGTGGGCTCTTTATTCTTCCATCTTCCCCCAGCCATAGAGGTGGTGCTGGAGATTAGGGGTGAGGGTGGTGTGGTTGGAGTTAGTACTGAAATTTGCATTTGGATTCCCTCTGACTGAGGAGCGAGGGATGGTTTAGGAACCATCGTAGGTGGATGTAGATACCATATAGGGATGGCCAAAACCATGTTGGGAAGGGTAAGTGTTGCAACTACCGGAAAGGATTGTACTCCTAGTGGGGGGTAGAGGAAGGGAATTTGAGTAATGGCTTGGGGGATTGTTTCCCAAACTGGGATTTTTCCCTAGGGGAGGGTGAAATCGAGAATAAGTGGTGTCGTAGGGTTCTCAGGTAATTCCTGAGGTAGATTTTCTTCGATTGGTGGGATGTCAATGGGTGGAGAAGTCTCGGTGGGAGGAATGGTATCTCTAGTTTCAATTCCATCGGAGGATATGACATAGACTTGTGTTGAGGGGTGTATGAGAGGTGGTGCTCCATGGTATGCCCCCAAAAAAGATGGTTCCTTGAAAATTTTGGGGCCCATATCCATGATTGGATATGCATCGGAACTAGTGTAGACAAGAGGTAGGATGTTATCGATGTTGGAGGAGTGGTTAGGCTCATAATGTGAAACTTGGTCGATGGTGATGAGTTTCCCATTGTGGGGGAATATCATGGTTTGAAACATAGAAGAGGCAAATTTCTTCATAGCATACATGTAGCTATGTCCAAATAAGATGTTGTAATCGAGCAGGGTGTTGATAACCTTAATGTCAATAAGGATAGTTTTTCCCCTGAGTTCAATAGGGAAATTTTGAAAGAGCCCTTCAGGGGAGGATGGTCGACCATCTTAAGCTCTTAAAGTGATGGTAGATGGTATTAGATTAGGGGAGCCAAGTGTTTTCCATACAGTTTTGGACATGATGCATGTGGATGCACCTTGATCAATGATACATCGGTGAACTGTGATGTTTCAAATCTTCATTGGTATCTGTAAAGCTACCAAAGTGGGGAGATGAGTTTCCCCACAATCTAGATCGAATGTGATGAGTCTAGTAGCATCTGGGTTGACTACCCCCAAGGCAAAAAGCAATGATTTTCGTTGAGTTGGATAGGTTTGGAGGACCTCCAATACTAACATGGCTACAGGGGACTACACCAATTCATCGACCAGACTGTAATTATGTGATTCCCTAGTCTAAGGGTTGTTGAAATTTCATCGTAATGGAATGCTACGGATACGAATGGGGGGTTCAGTGTTAGGGCATGGAATCACCAAGGGTTTTCCGGCTGTATTTGGAGTTTCTTCTGAAGTGGTGGGAGTAGATTCAGGAGGTGTAATGTATTGATGACTGTGCATTTGTAGAAGAATTTATTCTTCGCAAGTGAGGAGGATATTGTGATCTGTCGGATTTCCAGGGTTTTGATACTATCCCATTTGTGGTGGGGCAGGATCTATATATTGTTCAGTATTTATCACACCTTGGTGTGGAATAAGGTTTTGCAACATGGTCGGGGGTGGCTGCTGCAAATACTATTGTGGGGATTATTGAGGGGTAGGTGGCACAGGGGGATGTGGCGCATTCATGGAGCCTTTCATCCATTTGAAGTCAGTAATTTGGGGGAAATGGTGAGTATAGTGACCATGCTTACCACAAAGAAAGAAAGAAAAGTTCTTATAGAGGTTGTTATTGTTGTTCCTCCCTTGGTAATTTTTGTTATTTTCCCCTTGGGGGTTTTGTTTACCCTGATTCTGGTTGTCCCCGGCAGGTTGGTTTTGTTGGGGGTTATTTCCCCCTAGTACTGGGTTATTATTGTTTCAATTTTTTCCTTTATTTTTGGAATTATTCGATTGATCGTCTGGATTTTCTGTATTCAACTATTCAAAAGTATGAAATTTCTTAATGGGAGAGGGCTGAACAAAGTTAACACCGGTGTGTGGTTGTCTGTGTGGAGGAGAAACTGGCTGTGGAGGACCAGGAAATGGAAAATACAGATTGTTTTGTGGAAATGATCCGTAGGGTGCATAGGTAGGCATAGTGCTTTCACTAGTGCCTAGGTTATAAGCTGAGGTATAAGGGGCACTTGAACTTGGTGGAAAAGTTGGGTGCATGATGNGGGGGGGGGGGGCATAGGATATGGCTATTGGTAAGGGGGAGGAGGATAGTAAGATGACCCTCCATATATTGGTCGATATTGGGGTGTACCATACATAGGTGGTGGTTGGATGTATGGATTCTGGTGTGTTGTGGTACTAATCAATCCATCTGTTGCCTGATACATCCCAGGTTTGTCCTAGTCGAATGGTACGGGTCTCAATGCATCAGGTATTACTATGTATAAGTAAGTCGATTGAGCATAAATGAGGTATTATTGTTGAGCCTTGTTGATGGCTTCCTCTTCGGTTTGGGGGAAGGTGGATACCACATCTTTGGAAAGTATAGGGATGAGTGATTTGAGAAACCAATTGAGACATTGTTCTTTGGTGGTTTATGCTTTACATAAACTGCGTCATCGACGCCATTCATGAATGTGGTCAGAGATATGTGTAGCTGAGGTTTGTTTGCACTCGGAGAGAAGTTATATACCTATGTCATGATGAACTGGTAGTTGAAAGAAGGCCAAGAATGCTTGGGCCAAGGATTCAAAGTCACATGGGACCCTGACTTTTCTTCCACATACCATTTTGTTGATGGACTAGTAAGGGTGCATTGAAATAAACTTAATCGGATGGATTTATCCATGATGTTGTTTTAAGAGCACCATAAGTGGAAGGTCATGACATGGTTGGCAGGATCTTCCCCCGATTTTCCTTCAAATTTTGGAATATCTGAAGGTAGTTTGGTAGGCATATTGGGCCATGTGGGGTCATGTAATATAGGGTCATTCATGAGTTTACTCAAATCATGGATGTTGAGGGACACCAAATATGGCAGGGGGGGTGGTGGTGGAGGATTATTTCCAGCCATGGTTGTACTTCTCCCTTGAGAGGAAGTTTTCCCCCCGCCTCCTTGTGAAGGAGGGCTAGTGGATGGTTGGCCTTAAGAATTGGACCCAAGTAAAGTGGAAACAAGAAAATATGATCCCAAAATAGTAACACTCACAGGGGTGTGAGATGGTTGAGCCGATGAGTTGGAGAGACTAGGAACTCCTCCTAGAATAGGAGGGAGGTTCTGTAAGCATCTGCAATGATGGGGATTTTGGGGGTCCCCTATGATGGTCAACTAGCAAAGTGGATGTGTGCAAATGGTGATGAGAACAATAAATCAACAAGAGACTTGTATAATTTGAACCTTCACAATATATCTCAAAATCGCATGTAATCAAATGAGCATCATACATATATCAAAAAATAAGCATACATGTGGGTAGGTGGATTTTTTCCACATGGGAGAACAAAGAAAACAAATGCTTGTGTCCTAAAAATGCGTATCGTCCTTCCTCTCAAATAGAATTGGACCTTCCAAGAGCACTCAATAGTGGGGTCTGAAGCCACTGGAAGAGGAATTAGTGAAGGATGAAATAATCAGTTATAATGGGGGTTAGAGGGTGCATATCCCGAAAGAGCTAACGATATTTCCCAATAGCCACAAAAAATCTGATCAAGGTGAAATTGTAGCCCACAATTTCCACCTGGGTAGATTTCCTAAATTTATCCACTAGGCACCTCGATCAAAGTGCAACATTTAGGTTTTTGGCCTCAGAAATGGGTCACGGGCTGGATCCCTTCCAAGAGTTGGGTGACTCAAGGGGGGATGCACAAAACAACTAGACCTTGGCCTTCGACCCTTCACAGGTATCTCCCTACCTGATGGTGTTAGGAACACTTGACTTGGAGGATTTTAAAGTTCCCTATTTGTCAAATTCTAATGTTTGAAAATGTGAGAACTAGATAACGGGGGGTTATTTGGATGCCAATCTGTCGTGTCATTTTCGTCACTTGAGTCAGCAAAATAAGGTCATTTGTAAGTCTAGTTGGGCCTACTAGACAAGAAGAAGTTTAGTGCATGAGTTATATAATCCATTCATGTGAAATAAATAAGAAAATAAACTAAAAAAAACTAAGGAAATGAAACTATAATGCATAAGAAACTTTGAACCAAAATCAATCAACCAAATAGGTAAGAATATGCCACCAATGGATAAGTATATTAGTTGGAAAAACACCATATAGAAAGAAGGACTTATGGATCCCCTCTTCCTCCTTGGGAGGGATCTTGAGGTCCCTATTGGAGAGATCTTCTTACAATGATAAAATAGAAACAAAATGGTGAAGAAATCGAAGCCTATTCCCTCAAGAAGAGAGTGGAATGGCCTATTGGAATGTTGCTAGAATCCTCCAAGGAGAAAAGAGGATTCTCAAGGGAGGATTGAGGCAGCATAAAAATAATATCGAAATATGAACTTCTTAGTGCACCCATGGCCTCCATTTATAGAATTCTTACAAGGAATTATTCAAGTGGTTCTTGGTGTGAACAAGGGGCCCTTTATGGCACCCTTTGGTCCTTAACCACCCCCCCATTTGGATTCATCTTAGATATGAGGGTCAAATCAAGTTGGGAGTTGGTCCATAAGTGGTTGAGGGGCCAGAAAGAACCATAAATGTGTTGTTCACAAGATTCTGTGTATTTTCTCGTACACAGTCACACATTGTGTGCTTGACATGTTTCTTTGTCCCATGCACTATGCATGCACTTCCTTTAGTGATCTAGTGCATGTCAATTTGTTTCCAGTTGTATATTTTTTGCCTCTTGGAAATGCATTTTTGGTGCTGCAGGTGAACTAATAGGTGTTTGGAACTATTGTATTTATGTAACCATTTGCATGTAATGTTGTAGATGAAATTTTAGTGATAGCACCAACATTTGAGTGGTACAAAGACATTTTTTTCTCTTAGATATTTGGGCAATTTCCTGTTGAAATGTCTTCCAATGAGAGGAGATATCTAAAAATTAATACCAATCAATATGTACTAATCTCTAGAGTTCTATTCCAAATGAACTTTGATGGCATTTTGTTAATATGTTTAGATCATTCAAAATACCAACAAAAATTACAAGAAGTCCATGAAGGAGTTTGTGGGGGACACTTTGCACCTGTAGTAACTACACAAAAAATAATTAGAGCAGGTTTTTACTGGCCAACCATTTTCAATGATGCATGTTCAATGATCAAAAAATTCCTCCCACATAAAAAATTCTTTGGAAATATGGAAAGAGAAACCATGCCTTTAAAATATATATTGGTTGAAGAACCATTTGAATAATGGGGTTTGGATGTTATTGTTCCAATGAATCGAAAATCCATTAAAAGGAATTCATACATTATCAATGCCACTGATTATTTTATGAAGTGGCAAGAAGTTGTGGCTTAGAAGAATATTGATTCAAGACAAATGATTCTCTTCCCGAAGGATAATATTCTTTCCAGATTTGGTGCTCTCGAAAATTTCATAACAAATAATGGTTCAATTTTCATTGGGTCTAAATTTACCAAGTTCTATGGAGATTATGGGATCTTGATGGTATAATCATTCAATTATTATCCTTAATGAAATGGATTATTTGAATCAACTAATAAGACATTGATTCAAGTTCTCAAAAAGATAATTGTAACAAATAAAAGGAATTGGCACAAAAATCTAGTAGATTCTCTTTGGACAAGTCAATTCACTCCAAAGGGAAGAACTAAACATTCACCTTATACTTTGGTATATGGGAAGGAGACTAGATTTCTAGTACATCTGGAACTAAATTCACTGGTTGTTTCTACAAGAATCGAAGACATGTAAGAATTCTCCCCTCTTCAAGAACGATACTATCAATGAATGCAGTTGGAAGAAAAAAGAGCACAAGTAATGATAACCATATGGAAGAGAAACAAAATAATCAAAATGAAATTTGATCAAAGAAACACTACCAAATATTTCCAAAAAGATCAAATGGTTTTACTCTAGAACAAAGAAAAGGAGAAGCCATCTTTCCATATTAAATTCTAAGCTCTCTGGATTGGGCCATTGTTGGACGGTTTCATTGACCCAGGTTTTGATCTCAATAGGTTTTCAACAAAACCCTCAAACTATCAACCCTCTTTGTAAACCAGAAGGCAATGTTGTGCATTAAGTGAACAACAAAATCTCACCCGAGATAGCTTTATGGGGGACTGCAATACTTAGGAGTTTGCAATCTAAGAAGGGATTGGGACTGACTATTGATTCTTTTCCTCATGGATCAATATTATTATTCATTCATCTAAGCTATTGTTCATTCATTCTAACTATTCATGTATGTTGTGATTATCTAAGTAACCAGTCATTATTCAACTAATTCATTACATGACATTAAAACAAAAATTCAAGAAAATTAACACACTAGATTTATCATGGTTCACCCCCCTGGGGCTACGTCCACAAATATTTGTTTCTTCTTCTCTTTTATTGATTCTTCTGCAAAATTTGTGTTGCACACATTACATTCTTCAGGATTACAATAAAAATGAAGTTATATACCCTATGTGAGGTGGACTATATCACACCATGCTCCACATCTCGTGCCCTAACCCTCAAAAGCTAAATTATTCAAGTCAACACTATATTTACTCTCCTAATCAACCAATAACCACTGAAAAAAATCAATAAAAACCTCTAATTAGATCTCCTCCATATTTATTTATACTACTCTATTGTCTTATAGCTATTACATTCATGTCAAACTCCTAACCCTAACATGTTTAGGTCTATCTACATGCACACCACACTACTTTTCCTCCTTTCGCATGTTTCTTTTCCTTATTTTTTTACATGATTCTTTTTCGCCACCTATGGTGCACACTCCAAAAATACATCTTTATTTCAAAAAATAGGCATGTTCCCAAAATAGACTTTCTTCCCAAAATAGGCCTATGCCCAAATTAGACTTTCTTCCCAAAATAGGCTTGCACCAACAGGCCCCCATGCTACAAAGGCTACATATTTCTACAGTGCAGTGATTTATAGTGCAACAACCAAAAAATACACATCAAACACCAACACAGAAAGAACAAGAAGAAACAATTCATACAGTGGTGAAGGGTAGTGACACCTTCAGGGTCACACATTAGATGTTGCGAGTTGATGAGGAGACAACACGGAAGTTGGTTGGGGACTTATACAAAATTTATTTGGTTATATTTTGGATACCTACAAAGGATCTGTATCAACTACAAGAAAGTGTCATGCAAGAAGACCAACCCAGAGCCCACGCGGAGGCCACCAAATTGGAAGTTGGCAAGGAGGTAACCAAAATTCTACAAATTACTTTTGATCAATTCACTATGGAGAAGGAGGACGAGAAGAATTGCACAGACAAGTTAGATAAGGGATTGTAAGAAGTATATAAAAACATCCCCGACTACGCATAGGATTCATAAGTCACACCAGAAGAAAAATTTCAGAGGATCATGGATCTCATGGATAAGTATAAAAAGGATATTACAGAGCTCACAGAGAAACTGATTCCTTCTACACCTCCAAAAGTCAGAGAGGAAAGGGAGAAGGAGGCTACTACACACATCGATAATACTGTGTAGGAAGCTAATGCAGTGCAAGAACTATATGACATAAATTCTCAAATATGGACCATTCTAGAGGAAGACAAGAAACTTCAGCAGTTGTACCAGAAACAGGAGAAGATAACGACTGACATTCAATACTTGAAACAACAGCAGAAGGAAATGGCCATCCTTGAGAGGATGAGAAGTGCACAGGATATGAAGAACCTATAGGTAGATCTGAAGGCTGCATAGTATGACAAGCAAGAAAGACAGGCTTAGCTTGAGCTACTACAACAGGATTTAGAGAGGATAATCAGACAATTGCAAGTAGATAAAGGGAAAATCAAGCAAATGCATGTAAATGCAAACAAGTTTTAGCAGATAATATTACAACGCAAAGGGTAGAGGAGCTCACAAAGAAAGTTGCACAAGAAAAAGACAAACGAGAGGAACTAGAGGGAAAGTTCCATGACTTGGAGAAGGTTGTGTGGGGAGTGCACACCACTTGAGTGGGTCAGAACGAGCCATAGGTCATTTTTGGGGTCCTGTTGGTGCATGCCTATTTTGGGAAGAAAGACTATTTTGGGCATAGGCCTATTTTGGGAAGAAAGTCTATTTTAGGGAAAATCCTTTTTTTGGAGAGAAAGATCTATTTTTGGAGCATGTGC
>JASDQU011178041.1:8719-23389 GCA_032191745.1 Picea mariana
GTTAGTTTAGATGGTTTAAACACATATATCGTATAGTACTTATGGTTTAGATGTGAATGGTTTAGTACCCTTGCTCATGGTTTTATTTATCTTCTAAGCTCATACACATCTTGCACGTATCTTATATCATCTTACATGCTTTTGGTTTAAACATCTAAATGCCTTGAAGTTTAATCTTTCATTTTACTGTTGACATATCACATGTGAATGGCTTATGGTTCTATGTTTCAATATCTTGTATAATCCTTTCATGTGATGCCTATATAGTTGTTTAAACATTGTGCTATCTATTGGATCTATCTTTACATGTTGATGGTGATTTAAATCTTGCTTTTCAAGCATTCGTTTTAGACACTTTTGCTCACGGCCATTCGCTAATTCACTAAAATAAAAGTGTATAAAACTTGTTAAAACACACCCAACACACTTTAAAGACCCACCCGGAGGTCCTAACAACACTTAGTAACATTTTAGGGGTCTTTAACAACTATTTCCATCATCTAAAACGGGTTTGGAGGACAATACGGTGGAAGTGGCGGGGGACCGTCCCGTGATTTCGTTGGGAAGATCCCGTGTCTGACTACTCCTTACTTGCAGTGGCGACGGGCTGACCTTGGAAGCTAGGCTAGGGGCTCGTTATCCCTAGTATCTTGAGCACCGAGCAGTTATTTGGTGGAATTAGAAGTTAGGACACACATCTAGTTTAGGGGGCGGGAAATAAAATATTTAAGAAAGTACACTAGTTGCATAGATCGCATTGTGTATGTTTGGGGGGAAGTAGATGTATCGATAGGGAAACATACTTTGTGATAATTTCATTGCTATATCTCTTTCTTGCAACTATTGGTCTTTATCTTTCATGTTGATGTGATTATCGGACTATTATCTTGATATATCTTGTTAATAAATCATTGTTGTGGTGTGGATAAAGTGAGTGATTGAGTATCCCACTTGGGGAGGCATCACTTGCTTTGATCCTTGAGTGCTTGAGTGGTTAGTTGCCAGTGAAGGCAGTCCAAGTGGAGTAAGTGCCACTTGGGGCATGCTTGGCCCTAGGGTGTGATTTGTTTATATCCTTTGTATATCTTGTATTTAACTTGTATATCTTGTAACTCTTGTAAACTTGGTAACATTTAACCTTTCATTGTATAGTTATAATCTTGGTTTGGGGTAGTTTAGTCAATTTAATTGTAATACTTCTTGTAATTGAACCACCCCAAAACGTAGTTGACCCCTTGCCCAACCTTAGGCACTAGTCTTTAGTTGACTTAGGGAAAGGGCTGCTTAACATTTAGACTTAGACTTGCACTTGCATTGCTGCTTGTCATCCTAGGCTAGTTTTCCCCCTTAGCCTCTAATCAATTGAAATTCACTCCTAGAAACATTTAACTTAAAATTAACTTAGTAACTTAGGGACTACCCCCCTTGGCTTCCCTAGGAGTAAGCTTAGACGGAAGAAGTTTCAGTCAAGGTGACAGTGTGGGCTGAAACTTAGACATTGTGTCTCCGAGGGCACACTAAGTGAGCAGGACTTAGCTCACGTTTGCAAGTGTGCATAAGGACGACAACAGGGAGGGTGAAAAAAATCTTGTGAGAGAAAAAGTGCTCGATGATGGAGCGCATTCCAAGGGAAATCAAGGGTAGTCAATTTCTCCAAGATATCTTCATTGCAGTGAAAAATGTGAGAATATAGAGGATCATTGGGGATGGTAGGGAGAAATGTCAATGAAGAAGTGTCATTGGCCTCAGGGGATGAGGACGTAGAAGCGATATCATGTACGGGGTGTGATGTTTCACTGGACATAAACAAAATGTCAATACACTGTGGATGATAAACTGTGGTGGGAGGAAAGATCTTATGTAGGAGACTTGACGGAGAATTGGGAGGATTTGGGGGAATATCCTCAGACAGTTGAAATGTGAACCATGGAGGAGAGGGGAGTGACTCTGGTTTAGGGGAGGTGATACTAACAATATCTATGGAGTGGATGAGGGGATTATCTGGCATAACGAGTGGTGAGGTGATCATATGAGGTTGAATAAGGGTTGAGTGACGACCTCGATATTCAACAATCAAAGGACACTGGTATGTGAAATGAGCAGGTGAGTCACAGAGAGCACAAGGACATCTTATCTGCTCGGGGAATGACAAAGAGACATAACAAATGTCAGTAATGGGAGCCTCAGTAGGGAGTTCCTGAGAGGGATGAGGTAGGGATGTGTGGCGTACTACGACTAATGTTTGGCGGAATTGAGGTAGAGCTGGGAAATGATGAGTGTAATGGCCATATTCTGAGCATATGACACATGCAAAATTGGTTTGTATCCCTTTCATGTGTGTGGTTGAGGACTTTGTAGTAGTAGTGGATGTACTTGGTGGAGTGGTAGGAAATGGGGTTTCTTTAGGAAGTTGGATAATATTGCATAACTCAGGAAGGGTAGGAAATGTGTTAGTGGGGTGTCCTTCTCTTTTGCATAGTGCATAATGAGGTTGAGCTCGAGGAGGGAGTGGAGCTATGGGATCATTATTCTTTCGTTTTCCCCTAGTGGTTGTGGTGTGGCGTCCAGTTGGGGGTGGGGGTGGTGTGGTAGGAGCCTGTACTAGGATTTTCATTGATAAAACCTCTGTCTGAGGAGGGAGATATGGTAAAGGAACTATAGCGGGTGGATGGAGATACCATATAGTGATGGCGAGAACCATGTTGGGAAGGGTGAGAGTAGAAACTACTTGGAATGCTTGGACTCCACTTGGGGGGTAGAAAAAGGGAATTTAGGTAATGTCTTGTGGGGCTTTCTCCTGAACTAGGATTGTCCCTTGGAGGAGGGGGAAATTAGGGACAAGTGGTGCAGTGGGGTTCTCAGGGAACTCCTGAGGTAATAGCTCTTCGACTGGTGGAATTTCAATGTTGGGAGGGATCTCTGTGAGAGGAGTATTGTATTCGATATCTGGTCCATTAGAAGAAACTATACACACTTGTGCTAAAATAGAAGGGTGTAGGAGAGGTGGTGCTTCATGATATGCCCCCAACAAGGATGGGTCCTTGAATACTCCAGGACCAATGTCAATGACTGAGAAAGAATCTAAGCTAGTGCAAACAATAGGTTGGATGTTATCAGTGATGGCAGAATGATTAGGTTCATAATGTGTAAGTTGGTCAATGGTGACGATTTTTCCGTTGTGGGGGAACATCATCGTACGAAACACAGAAGAGGCTACCACCTTCATAACATACATGTAGCTACGACCAAACAAGATATTGTAATCAAGTGGGGCATAGATAAATTCAATGTCAATCAATATGGTTTTTCTCCCAAGTTCTACAAGGACATTTTGGAAGATCCTTTCAAGGGATGATGGTCGCCCGTCATAAGCTCTCAGGTTGATGGCAGATGGTACTAGACCAAGTGAGACTAGTTTCTGCCATACTACTTTAGACATGATGCATGTGGATGCACCTTCATCGATGATGCACCAATAAACTGTGATGTTCCAAATATTAACTGGTATCTGAAATGCTACAAAAGTAGGGAGGCATGGTTCCCCACTATCTAAATAAAAGGTGATTAGGCGAGTATCAATTGGGTCGACTGCCCCCAAGGTGAAAAGAAACGATTTGCGCTATGATGGAAAGGTTTGGAGGATCACCAATATAGACATGGCTACATGAGACAATGCTAATTCATTGACCATGCTATAATTATGAGCTTCCCTAGTGTGAGGGTTATGCACATTTCTTTGTAAAGGTATACGAGGTATACAGGGGTTTGGTTCAGTGTCAGGGAGTGGAATCATCAATGGTTGTCCTACTATAGCTGGATATGTTTCTGATGTGGTTGTGGTAGAGTCAGGAGGCATGCCGTATTGAAGACCACGTGTCTGCAGAAGGATCTCTTCTTCATTGGTAAGGAGGATACTATGATTGACTGGATTTCTGGGTTGATGGGGGCCTGGGTTTTGATATTTCCCCATTTGTGGTTCAGTAGCATTTATCTCTTGTTGGTTATTCATCACACCTTGGTGTGGAATGGGGTTTTGCAAAATGACCGTAGGTGGTGGTTGCAAATAATGTTAGGGGGCTTACAGAGGGGCAGGTGGTGTCAAAGGGCATTGTGTGTTCATGGATTCATTCATTCATTTGTAATCATAAATTTGGGGGAATGGTGAGTGTAATGTCCATACTCACCACATAGAGCACAAGGCAAGTTAGTTATGATATTTTTTTTCTTCCCTGGTTGTTTGTTGTTGTTTCCCCCTTGGGGGTTTTGGTTGCCTTGATTCTAGTTTCCCCTAGCAAGATGGTTTTGTTGGGGGTTATTGGCTCCGGGTCCCGGGTTGTCATTATTTCAATTTTTTTCTTTCTTCTTGGCATTATTTGGCTGATGGGACAGATTTTCCATATTCAACTATTCAAAAGCATGAAATTTTTGAATGGGAAAGGGATGAACAAAGTTAATGCCGCATGTGGTTGTCCTGGTGGAGGAGTAACTGGTTGGGGAGGACCGGGAAATGGAGAATATGTGTTGTTGTGTGGAGCTGCTCCATATGGTGTATAGGAAGTTGAAGTACATCCATCATTGTTGGGGTTATATACAAGGGTTTGGGGTGGACCCATACTTGGTTGAGAGACAAGATGCATCAGTGGAACTGGTGGGGGTCCCCCTAATGGTGGAGGGGGAACAACAGGATATGATTGTTGGTGAGTTGGAGGAGGATAATAAGATGTCCCTCTATATGGTTGAGGATACTGATTTTCACTGTAAGTAGGTGAAGGGTGGTCGTAAGGGTTGCGATGTGTCATAGAACCAATCAACCCATCCGCAGTGTGAGAAACTTCAGGCTTGTCTTGGCCAAATGGTATGTTTCTGGGTGCCTCAGGTAATACTGTGTACAAGTAACTTGATTTGGCATATATGAGGTCAAATTGTTGGGCTTTGTTGATGGCTTCCTCTTTGGATTGAGGAAAAGTGGATGCTACATCTTTTGCAATCAAAGGGACGATTGATTTAAGAAACCAATCGAGACGTTGTTCTTTGGTGGTTTATGCTTTACACAAACTAAGTCGCCGACGCCATTCATGGATGTGGTCAGTGATATGGATAGAGGTGGTTTGTTTGAACTAGAAGAGAATTTATAAGCCAGTATCATGACGAACTGGTAATTGGAAAAAGGAAAAAAAGGCATTGGCCAATGATTCAAAGGTCACATGGGATAGTGATTTTTCATCCACATACCATTTGGTTAATGGACTAGTGAGGGTTCTTCGAAATAGCCTCAAGCAGATGTAATCATCCATGATGTTGTTTGAAGAGCACCATAAGTGGAAGGTCATAACATGGTTGGCGGGGTATTCCCCTGGGTTTCCTTCAAAATTTGGAATGTCTGAAGGCAATTTGGTAGGCATATTGGGCCAAGTGACATCATGCAAAATGGGATCATTCGTGAGTTTGGTTAAATCAGGAATGTTGAGGGATGCCAATTATGGCATGGGGGGATGTGGCGGAGGATTAGTCCCAACCATTGTGTGTGTAGGTAATGGACTTGTCCCTTGAGAGGCATTTGGTGGGTTTGTACTTCTCCCTTGAGAAGAAGTGTGGCCCCTGCCTCTTTGTGAAGGAGAGCCAATAGATGGATTGCCTTGGGTATTTGACCCAAGTAAATTGGAACCAAGTAGAGTTGATCCCAAAAACGTATCCCTTAGAGGGGTGTGATATGACTAAGCCAGTGAGTTGGCAAGACTAGGGAATCCTCCTAGAATAGGAGAGAGATTCTGCAAGCATCTAAAACAACGAGGATTCTGTGGTTCCCCTATGGTTCCAACTAGCAAAGTGAATGTGTTCAAATGGAGACAAGAGAGAAATAAATGAACAAGATCTTTTATATATTTTTGACCTACAAAAAAATAGTATAACTCGCAATTGCATGTAATCAAATGAACATCATACATAAATCAACCGTAAAGTAAACAAGCATGTGGATAGGTGGATTTTGTCTTTGTGGGGAAACAACAAAAATAAATGCTCGTGTCCTAAAAGACCTTTCTTCCTTCCTCTCAAGTTCGCACTGCACCTTCCTATAACACTCGACAGTGGGGTCTAAAGCCACTAGAAGAGGAACTAGTGAAGGTTTAAATAATCATTTATAATGAGGGGTAGAAGGTGCATATCCCGAAAGAGATGGCAATATTTCCCAATAGCCACACAAAATCTGATCAAGGTGCAATTGCAGCCCATAACCGCCACCTGGGTAGATATCCTATGTTTGGCCACTAAGTACCTCGGTCAAAGTGCAACATTTATATTTTCAGCCTAAGAAATGGGTCACGAGCTGGATAAGGGATGTGCAGAACAACCAGACCTCGACCTTCGACCCTTCACGGGTATCTCCCTACCTTATGGTATAGGAACACTTAACTTGTAGGATTTGAAAGATACCTATTCTCAACTTCTATTTTTTCAAAATGTGAGAACCTGATAATGGGGGGTTATTTGGATGCCTACCCTCGAGATCCTACCTAGACTAAAAATTTCTTTTGGCACCTCCCATGGAGGAAACTTTAGTGCATTCTTAGAAACTTTTTAGATTTTGTGGGATGAGAGATTGGGGTCATGGAACAACCTCATTTGCATTAAATTGGTGTGGATAATTTATAAATAAGTAATCGGATCTTTCAGAATTCCTTTGAAGAAAGCCTACTTCGACCTCCACTATTCTAATAGAAATTATGTGTGTAAGGAATGGCTTTGTGTGCTAGAAAGTGAAAAGTGTGCAAATATTTTAATAAGTTAAGTGTGAGGTTGCAGCATGTGCACTTCCTGTGGTCCTTACAAATATTCTTACCTAGCTTACTATGTTTCTTTGGTACAACCTTGCAGAATGTTTAAATCCCTAAAGAACTAGCAATGTGGACATATGGGTCCTTACAAATCCTTTAAACTCCCTAGAATGTTGACTATACTAAGAAAGATTTGAAACCATCCAATAATTGTAGACATGTGGGCATGTATGGGCCTGTTACTTGATCTTTTAAACTTTCCTAGAGTGTTGTCTAAACTAATAAATGTTTTAGAAACTATCCTAATATTGCAAACCTGTGGGCATGTATGGGCCCTTACAAAGTTTTAAGATGATTTCCAAAACTAACAGGAACCTTAGGAGGGATTTGTCCTCTCTAATGATTTGTTAAGGGAGATGAAATTTCCTTTCAACCACCTTTTATGATTCTCTATATCACACTAGGGTGCAGGGGAAGAGCATACTTGAGGGTTAAAATTGATTTCTAGTCCCAAATTAATTGATTGTGTTTGAAAAAGCAATAACTTCAACTCAAAATTTTAAATTCCAAATGAGCCATCCATGTGGCAACAAAGGAAAGAGAATAATAGTGATTCTTTTTACCCCTATGTGCTTTTGTTAGCTAACCTTTCTTGTGAGAAAGGACTCTAAGTGAAATGTAGTTGCTTTGCAAAGAAAAGGAAAATAAAAATATGAAGGTTAGGGGTCCTCAAACCATTCATAAAAACCCTTACAATTTTTCAAAACTGGAATTATGTGCGGGATGCAGCTCTGGCAGGCGCACAGAGGGCGTAGAGTAATGAAGGTTGTTGTGTGCACAATGTGCAGAGTGCACGTCTGTGTGCCCTGAAAGCCGCACACTTTCTGTCACGCGTCAGGAAAAAAATTTCCAAGTGAAACTCTCTCACCCTGGCTCTGAATTTTGACTTCAGAAGGTTGGACTAGGCCGGTTTTGGTACCTGCATATCAAAACAATAAAAAATGAGTTCTCTCAAGACTTAAATATGGAAGAATTTGATACTGATCCCCAGTATGGTCACCAATCTGTTGGGTTGGTTTTGTCACATGGGTGAGAAAAAACACAACACTTGCATGCTTAGTTAAGTTAGTTAAACAAGACATAAGTTTGTGAGTTGATTAGATAACCAAATACACATGAAACAAAAAAAAAACTAAAAACAACTAGGAAATAAAAGTCAGAGAAGCTTGAAAGAAATAGAACCATGAAAAGAAAGAAATGACCAATATATAGCTACCAATGGATCAATATATTGATAGGCTAAACACCATAGAGAAAGGCAGGGACTTATGAGTCCCATCTTCCTCCTTGAGAGGGATCTTGAGTTCCCTAATAGAGAGCTCTTATCTTCATGCAATGACAAGTAACAATGGTGAAGAAATACAATGCCTATTCACTCAAGAGGTGAGTGTAATGGCCTTTGCTATAGTTCTTGAATGATTCAAAGAGAAAATAGGATTCTCAATAATAATTCTTGCAACATAACAATACCTTGAATTTCTTATTTTTCTAGCACACCCATGGCATATATTCATAGCATCCATTCATAGATATAATTGGTTCATAGTGTGAACAAGGTGCCTTGACCAGCCTCCAAGCTAGATTTCTCTCATATCTGAGTGTCAAATCGTGTTGGGGGTCAGACTAGAAGTGGTTGAGAGGCCGACAAGATTCATGAATGCGTCGTTCATGGAAGTGCATGATTTTTCTCGTAGACAGTCATGCATCTTGTGCACAATGTGCAATGAGGCCTGTGTTAGCCTGTGCAATCTACACATTGTGTGCGCGCTCCCTTTGGTGATTTTGCGCACTTTGATTTTTGAACCAAGTATACAATTTTTTGCCTTTTCGATGAATTTTGGTGTTGTAGGTGGACTAATTGCTGCAGGCATTGATGTCTTTCTTTAACCAGTGTGTGCAATGTTGCAGACGATTTTTCAGTGATAACACTTCCTATAGATAAAAATAACATTTCGAGCTAGTGCATATAGACCTTTGTGGTCCAATTCAAACTCAATTAATAGGAGGCAATGTTTATTTTCTAGCATTCATTGATGATTTTAGCAGGAAATCTTGGGTTTATTTTCTCAAGCACAAATCAGAGACATTTGAAAAATTTAGAGAATTTAAATCTTTGATAGAGAAGCAGAGTGGAAAATACATCAAAGTACTCAGATCAGATAGAGGAGTTGAGTATGAATCCAAATAATTTGTATCATATTGCAGGCAACATGGAATCGAGAAGTATGTTGAAGGCTAATAATTTATCAAATAAACACTGGAGTGAAGCAGTGACATGCTCATTGTATATTTTGAATTTGTCACCAACTAGCAGTTTGGAAAATCATGTCCCTCAAGAAGCATGGAGTGGTATGAAATCAAGTGTTTCTCATTTTAAAGTTTTTGGATGTGTGGCTTATGCACATGTTCCTGAAGAGATGAGGATAAATCTTGATGATAGAAGTGAAAAATGAATATTTGTTGGATATAGTGAACAGTCTAAAGCATACATGTTGTATAATCCTGTTACCAAGAAGTTGATAGTAAGAAGAGATATGAAATTCCAAGAAGATAAATCTTGGGATAACCAAACAAGTGAAATGATTGTAGATCATATTCCTTCTATGCATGAACATAAGCATGTGTAAGCTACATGACAACAAGCTTCTCCACCAAGCCTTCCAAGATTTCAAGTACAAGGCCAAGGAGAAAAAAGAGAGGATAGTCCATATTCTTCTTCTAGCAATGATTTATATCCCACTATAACAAATTTGAGGAACCAGAAAACAAGAATCTTGAGAGAAATTTATGAGTAGAATGTTGATGTGGATCAACAAGCACACTTTTCTATGTTATCCTATCAACCAATATACTTTTAAGAAGTAGTCAAAGAAGAAAAATGGGTTGATGCAATGAAGGAAGAAATTGAAGCAATTGAAAGAAATGACACATGGGATCTTGTGGATCTCCCTATAGATAAAACCAACATTGGAGTTAAATGGGCATATAAGACAAAATTCAATGAGAAAGACAAAGTAGAAAATCGACAACCTGGTATTGACTATGGAGAAGCATTTGCTCTGGTAACACGTTTGGATATTATCCGAGTAGTTTTGGTAGTTGCATCTCAAAACAAATGGCCCATCTATCAAATGGACGTTAAATCAACCTTTCTAAACATAATTTTATAGCAAGAAGTTTATGTGGATCAACTACCAGGATTTCAGATTAAAGGTAAAGAGTACAAGGTGTACAGATTGAAGAAAGCACTGTACGGTTTGAAAAAAGCTCCAAGATCTTGGTACAGTCGCATTGATTCCTATTTGCTCAACAATGGGTTCAACTAGAGCAACAATGAACCCACACTTTACACCAAAAGAGATTATAAACGTAATATTTTGATAGTTTGTCTCTATGTTGATGACATGATTTATATAGGAAATTTGTTGTTGAATGAATTCAAAGCAGCCATGGAAAGTGAATTTGAAATGACTGATCTGGGTCTTATGAAATATTTAATGGGAATTGAAGTTGAGCAATATGATAAGAGAATTTGTATTTGTCCATGAAAATATGCCACAGATATTTTGAAAATGTTCAAAATGAACACATGCAAGCCAACAGATACACCAATTGCAACAAGTACAAAACTAAGTAAGCAAGATGAAGGAACATCAATTGATTATAATCTATATAAGAATCTTGTATGCAGCCTCATGTACTTTACATCTACAAGGCCGAATATTGTGTATGCGGTGAGTTTAATTTCCAGATTTATGGAAAATCCCAAATTTTCACATTGAAAAGTTAGAAAAAGAATTCTGAGGTATATTGCATGTACAACAGATTATGGAATTTGGTATTCCAATTCAGAAGATGATTCACTTATTGGATATACAGATAGTGATTTTCCAAGTAGCGTTGATGATATGGGAGGTACTTCTGGGTATGCATTTATGTTGGGTACATGTTTAATTTCATGGGGTTCAAAGAAACAACCCATCGTCACAATTTCTTCAGTAGAAGCAAAGTATGTGGTTGGAACTTCAACAACTTGTCATGCAGTATGGTTGGGAAGGATCTTTAGCGATCATGCACATGAAGAGGAGATAAATCCTATATTTTGTGATAAAGTTCAACAATTGCATTATCTAAGAATCATGTGTTTCACTACAAGAGTAAACACATTGACACTCGTTATCATTTCATCCGCAAGCTTGTCAACAATGGTAGCATCATGCTACATTTTTGTGGTTCGAAAGAACAATTAGCAGATATCTTCACCAAACCATTGGGAATAAATACTTTTGAATTTCAGAGACATCACTTACGCATTGTTTGTGCTGATTTTTGTAATGGTTGAAATTAAGGGGGAGTGTTGAATGATGTAATGTCTCCCTCATTATTTGTTTGACTAAATCATATAGATGGATAGGCATATTAATTGCATAGATAAGATACATGAAGTTGCATTTATTAGGTAGGTGAAGGATGGAGAATTCTAGAGAAATATCTCATCTCATGTATTTTGATTTTAGTTTTCTATGTGAATGTGAAAAAGAGCTCAAGAGCTCTATTATTGTGTGTATTCATACTTTGTTTTGTGAATGCTTGCCTCTACTTACACATGAACAAATAACACCACTAACATCAAATGTTTTAGTTTTGTTTTTTTTAATCTACTTAAAATAGTTTGCATAGGAAAATATTTCATTTTTTACACTACATATAGATATAAGTTTCTGCAAATTTTTATTATTATTAACAATAATCATCTTAATAATTTTATTATTATTATCATGAACAATAATCATATTAATAATTAATCATTGTTAAAAGTTACTTGTAATTAAAAATTTTCATTTTAATAATTAATATAATTTATTATTATTATTAACAATAATCATCTTAATAATTTTATTATTATTATCATGAACAATAATCATATTAATAATTAATCATTGTTAAAAGTTACTTGTAATTAAAAAATTTCATTTTAATAATTAATAATTGTTAAAAGTAATTTTTCATTAAAAATTAAAAAATTTCATTGATATTTTAAATTGATGAGTAATTTCCTATTTTTTTTTTCACTTTCATAAATACATAATCATTTTAAAAATAATTTCTCAAAATCTATAATCATTTAAAAATATTTTCATGTTTCATTGATATTTTAAATTGATACATGATGATATTACTTGTAATTTCGGATATTAGGAATAATTTTCTCAAGATTTCAAAAAAACATAATTATCTCAAAAATATTATTTAAAACTGAAGATGTTATATATATAAGTAGAATAGAAATAAGTTTTGATGAGTAATTTCTCATTAAATTTTTTTAGTAATATTCTTAAGTGATTCATAATGTTTTTTTTATTGATATTCTTAAATGATTCATAATGTTTTATGAATAAGTTTTCATTAGAGCTTCTCGATTACTATAGCATTGGTGTTTGAATTGTATTTAAGTTGTTATTTTTGTTTAAATGAGTAATTTTTTAATTTATTAGTAATATAAATGAATATGCTTTTAAAATATTTTGAACCCTTACAAATCAAATTAGATTTCAATATTTTTATAAATTAAATAATAATATTGTTAAATTATTATTATTTTTTACTATAAAAAAAACATAATTATAAGTTATAACGGTTAAAAGTATCTAATTTCATAAATACACATTCATCTCAAAAATAATTTGAATTAATATTTTAAATTGATCCATAATATTTTATCAGTAATTTCTCATTAAATTTTTCAATTTCATTAATATAGAACCATCTCAAAAATAATTTATAGTTAATGTTTTTTATTAGTATTTTAAGTTGATCAATAATATTTTATAAGTAATTTTTCATTGAGGATTTCAAATTTCATATTAATATTATTTATTATATGTTATTATGAAAAGTAAAATTATTAAACTGAAAATGTTTATATGATTATGGTTAATTATAATTAATTATGTTTAATTTTGGTTGATTATGGTTGATTATAGTAACTTTTGTTTACTATGTTTGATTTTAGTTTAATTTGATTGATTATGGTTAATTATGGTTGACTATTGCTGGGAACCTAATTTAATAGGGTTGTGGCATTAGTATCTTGTGACTATTAGGTACAAGGTGAGAAGATGCAAATCTTTCCATTGCAAGATGTGTCAATACAGAAGTGAGCCACCCAAACTGGTTCTTTACTCTTGTTGATTTTTTGCATTTAAAACATTTGTCTAAAAGGTTATTGTGCTTTCCACAATGCTCACAAGGATGAAGATCGAAACACTCATCCTCCATATGGCCAACTTGATGATAATGTCAGCATTTCATAATCTTCTCTTGAACTGGAGCAGGAGATTATGAACCTTCTTGAAGCAATGTAACACTTTGGAATTGGATGAGATCAGTATAATCCGAAATATGAAATGTGACTTCATTTTCATATCTGATACTTTTTCTCTGCTTATTGTCTTTGTTTTCTTCCCAAGGTCTGATGATTGGATTGAAAAGAGAAATATGAACTTTATTATGTACAAATTAATAGTCATCTACACTTGTATCTGAAGTTGGATCACTCAGATGCTCCTACATTCACTGAATCATTATCATCATATTTTTAGAAAATAGAATTGTTCAATTAGTTTAGAATGTCGAAGATTTTTTCATTCAAGTACATCATGAAGTTTGAAGCAATTTTACTTTGACTTGCAAAACTAAAAAGATAAAAATATTTCAAATTTGTGACCAAAGTCATCAGGAAGAAAATCTCGTTCAAAAAAATTCAACCATACAAAAGTCACCAAAAGGATATGAGGATGGCGTATCTTCCCACAATGATCGCAATGTCATCAATGCAACACGACCACAATTTCAATGTTCTAGCATTATGCTTCTTCAAATATTTCTTTCTGAATTTTGTGACCAAGCGAGAATAGTGATATCAGTTGGAACATGAAGAAGAAAACAAATAGCACCGCCACATACACTAATTCCACAGCATGGAGTGCCAAACGGTTAACTTTAGGTACAACTCGGGAAATGTGTAAGAAATGACCGTTTTCACATGTGAATCGCGAAATTTAGTCTTAGAAATTTTGATAAACTTTAGTGCATGTCCCAATGAACTCATTCAAGGCCGCGCGCCGGTGAATGACGAAATACTAGAAGTGGTAAAAACTCTCAGACGTGGAATTATGGAGGTATATCAGACTTTCGATTAAACTACTTTCACTTAAAACCAATCTCCTACTTTTGGTGCTTCAATCAATTCACCACCACTTGGACAACCAATAACGAGCTCTATAAAACCTTAATCCACGACCAATGACTCAACAGTTCTAAAACTACCAAGTTTGGTCGCTATGCTGTAATTGACAATCAAGAGGGGTTTCTCGAATACTCCATCATATACCGGCTGCTTCAGGCTAAACGTGGTAAAAAAATGACCAATGGTGCAAGTGGTGCTTGCTGGGTGGTTATCTAACTAAATCTCGAACAACTGAGCCATATATCAGTGAAGCTTCTGAGTAATTTTATGTATATCAAGGTGCTTAAGATTATAGTAGCCGAGATTGATGTAAGAAAATATGCATTTTGTTCATCGTAAGGCTCCAAGAGACTATATCTGAACAGTAGTTTGAAGGAAAAAAATATCTTATATTGACACAAATGCAAACACACATACTTCTTTCTTCTTTCCTTTGTTCCCTATCCAATCCTCATTCATGAAATGTCTTTGCCAAAATCCTGGAATTTATGCAATCCGTTTTTCCATTGTAGTCGTTACTGTGAATTTGTTGATGATAATAATAGCAATACTAATCCTAGTAGCCACACTAGTGTTAGAGACTGAAGT
>JASDQU011178041.1:23489-37922 GCA_032191745.1 Picea mariana
GGAGGAAGTCAATGGAGGGAAAAACTCAAGGGAAGTCGGCCAGGAGCTTGTCTGGTCGACAACCTGAGGATAAAAAACCCCCGATGAAAGGAACTCCCCTGATGAATCACCTAAGGTACCTGACCTAACTATGATCCATGCAGACTTAGTACATTATTAACCCATGTAGGGGTGCGGAAATCCCGTTTACAAAAATTTAAGTGCTGGGGTATCAGATACCCAAGTAGAACCATAACTCTCTTCGTCATAGATAAACATCATGATACATGAGTTGACCCCTGTGCTGAATAGGCGGTCAACACTCCCAATAAAGTCTCTTTGTGCGCGATCAAAACCAAGGATTTTATTCCTTCAGGGCATGTTGACTAGTTCAAAAACCCTATTCCTACCCCCGATTCTTTTGAAGAAGGAAACATGGCCAACATCTCCCCCACTGTCAAAATTGACATTTCCATTAAACCAGGCATCATAGAAGAGATCACCATTGACGTTGCATGCTCCCTTGAAGAAATCATTGCTTACAAAGATCTCTGTTAGGAATACAGGGATATTTTTTCTTGGTCATATATAGAGATGCCTAGCCTCGATCCTTCTATCATATAACATCGAATTGACACATGGTCGGATATCACCCTCATTCGTCAAAATAAATGCCCCCTCCACCCATCCAAAGATATAGCTATCAAAGCTAAAATTGACAAATCATATGTTTTCGGGTTCATTTACCCCATTGCATACACTTCTTGGGTCTCCAACTCCATCTTCGTTAATAAAAAACAGGGGAATATTCGTGTTTGCACATACTTTCACGACCTCAACCGTGCTTGTCCCAAAGACAACTTCCCAACACCTTTCATTGACCAAATAATCTATGATTTTTCCGGCCACGAAGCACTTTCATTTATGGATGAGTTATCCGGCTACAACCAAATTCAAATCCACCCAGCATATCAGTACAAAACCGCTTTTACTACCCCTTGGGGAACATTTGCTTATCGCGTCATGCCCTTTGGGCTAAAAAATGTCAGTGTTATGTTCCAACGGGCCATGACCTACATTTTTCATGATATTGCTCACATCATCCTTGCTTATTTGGACGTCCTCATTGCTCGATCCAAAAGGAAAACCCAGCATTTAGACGACTTACACTTTGTTTTCCAATGATGTTGTGAGTATAATATCTTCCTGAACCCCCTCAAGTGCATCTTTTGCATCATTGTCGATTTCCTCCTCGAGTTCATCGTCTCCCAAAATGGCATCATTGTGGACCCCCTCAAGGTCCATGCTATCACCGAAATTCCACCACCTAGAAATTTACGCAAACTGCAGAGCTTGCAAGGAAAATCTAACCTTTTACGTCACTTTGTCCCAGACTACACCACTCGCGCACATGGTTTTGTCTGCCTACTACGACATGATATCCCCTTTCGATGGGACGAGCATGATCAATTAGCTTTTGATGATTTGAAATCCTCCCTATCCAATGACCCTTTGATTAGTCCCCCGAACTATGATCGTGATTACATCCTCTACTTATCAGCCTATGTTGTTTCAATAGTAGGAGCCCTCATCCAATTAGGGGATT
Organism: Picea mariana; assembly: GCA_032191745.1. NCBI lineage: Eukaryota > Viridiplantae > Streptophyta > Pinopsida > Pinales > Pinaceae > Picea > Picea mariana. Next base: position 25,075 of record JASDQU011178041.1, read on the forward strand.
ATGGGCATGAACATGTCATTTACTACATTGTTAAAAACCTTTCAGGGCCACCCTTGAATTATAATCATGATTCAAAACTCTCATTAGCATCTTTCCCCATAGTCCAAAAACTGCAACATTATATTCTGCTTCGAACTGCTAAGGTCGTAGCAGATTCCAACCCCATGCAGTACTTTCTTATTTGCCGACAAATTAATGGAAAATTTTCTTAATGGATCATTATCCTCTAGGAATATGATCTAGATTTCTCTACTCCCAAAAGAAAGAAATCTCTCATCCTATCCGAACTCATTACGAATTTTCCCTCGAACGCCAATGCTTCCTCCATCAATGAGAATTTCCCCAATGAACACCTCTTCTTCATCCCCTCTGATGACCCCTGGCACGAAGACCTCCTCGTATAAATTCGTACATATAATTTTGGGTCTCATCTCTTTCTAGATGATCGTCGATGCATTCGCTATCAAGCCCCACGATACCTCCTCATCGGAGACATTCTCTATCGATGCGGGGTCGATACCATCCTTCAAGGATGCCTCACCATCGATGAAAATGACAGAGTCTTAAATGATTGCCACAGTGGCGCTTGCGGTGGTCACCACTAAGGTATTTCCACCACCCAAAAAATCATTCGAGCAGGGTACTTCTAGCCCACTTTGTTTCATGACTACATCGGCATTGTCAATGGATAAGACAAATGCCATCTTTATGCAAACAAAGCACGAGCTCCATCAACTCTTCTACACCTAGTCATTACAACCAACCCCTTCTATAAATGGGGCATAAACTTCATGAATTTCCATCCTCCATCTAGTAATGGACACAAGTACATTGTCGTGGTAATGGATTACTTTACCAAATGGGCCGAAGCCATGCCCACATTTAACAACACTGCTGACACAACAACGAGTTTTTTCTTCAACCATGTCATTACCTGGTTCAGAGTCCCACAAGAGTTAGTTTTTTATCATGGGAAACATTTTGAGAACGATATATTTCTAGAACTCTCCTCAAAATTAGGCTTCACCCATGAGTTTTCCTCCTCATACTACCCTTAGTCCAACGGACAGGTCGAGGTTGTCAACAAAGTCCTCAAAACCATGCTACAATGTAACGTCAACATCCATAAGACCAATTGGCATCATATGTTGTTTTGTGCTTTATAGGCTTATCGCATGGCAGTCAAAACTGCCACCAATTTTACATCGTTCCACCTCATCTATGGGATCGAAGCCTCCCTTCCTATCGAGTGTGAAATCCCCACGTTACGCATTGCCATAGAGCTCTTACCTGACACTGCTCTAATGGAGCAATGCCTGCTGACCTTAGAGTCCCTTGATGAAGATCGACATTCTTCATTACAAGACAATGAGGTAGATAAAAAATGGTCCAAATCCACCTTCGACCACCATGTCAACCTTCGTTCATTTAACAAAGGTGATCTTGTGTTAGCCTATGATATCACCAACGATACTCTCGGCTATGGTAAATTTAAGTCATTATGGCATGACCCCTTCATCATCCAACATTGCCTCACTAAATGCGCATACAGTTTGGCCTCTCCAGAAGGATACCCTCTCAAAGAACCTGTCAACGAGTTGTAATTAAGGAAGTTTTATGCCTAAGCATCACCCCCCTACCTTTGATTTCTCTTTGTACACATTTATAGAGTTTTTAGTCTTATTTACTACCACCACTCCTTATTTCTGATCTATCACCTATGTTATTGACAGATGCATCATCCATCAGCCTACCATATCGGTTACATCAATGGTGCTAGCCGCTGGACCCAGAATCTTGCTTCGGCTGCTTGGACCATCTATAGCCCCTCACATATCCTACTCCATTCTAGTGGCATATGTTTGGGCTCGGCCACCAATAACCATTCTAAATATGATGTCATCATTTGTATCCTCGTTGAGGTCATTCACCGCCACATTCGTCACCTTAGTGTTCTATTATATTCCCAGCTTGTCGTTCTGCAGCTCAACAACATGTATCATGTTCATGATCCTTTCCTCTTTCGCAAATACTTGCAAGTTAGACTCCTATCTCGCAACTTTGATTCCATCACATTTACACATATTCCAAGAAACCTAAATCAAGTAATAGATCACATGGCTAACCTAGTATTAGATTGGCATTTATCACATTAAACAACATCATATACATAACATCATACATCTGTCAAAAGACATAGAAAAAAACATCATACATCTTAAAAACATAAAGCATAACGACACCAATGGTCAAAATATATCCATCATATATATATCATCGAGGTCATACAATGTTTTACAAAAACTATATATATACATTTTCATGTAGGCTCATGAGTCTCATCACCCCTATGAGTACAAAAAATGGGTATCCAATACCCTATACAAAATTGGGCCCATAAACCCATATACATAAAAAATTCATCTCTCAAGGTGCCCCTAGATGTCCCCCCCTAGGTCCTCTGTCATCCCGAGGTGCCCCACCAGTTGGGGGCCCTCCAGCTCCAGGAGGCAGTCGACCAGTCATCATTTCCCCCACCACTATTGCTCGGTAGATCAACGTATGACACTCTGTCAGTACCCCCACACACTGGTCCAAGAATTCCTTGTCCTAGATATGGGCCCATAGGCCCTCAGGAACCCCCTGAAGGACCCACTCAAACCATCTATGCAGATCCTCTACCATGGCTGCTGCATCTTCCTGTGGCTCTCTGGATGGTCCTGCACTGGCATCATCTCGTCGGCACCTCTGCCCAACCCTCGGATTTGCGAGCTCCCGGACGACCTCTGCCTCTCGCTCCCTGGGTCTAACATCTTCAAAACAACATAGAAGTAATGTCATCATTCATATACATGTCTAATAAATACTATCTATCAAAATGAAATAAACCAATACAACACATACCTCTTTGGTCCCAATCCTCCCCAGGAGGTAGCACCATGTTTGGATATCGTAAGATCACTTGTGGCATCTGACGCCACACTCACACAACCGTGGCCATAAAATAGTGGCCAACCTTCCCTCCTCCATGGTAGGCCAACACATGTTCCCACCACATCAGTCGCGGCTCTCACTGCCCTGCTAGCTCCAATAGAATACACAGGAACAACAAAAGAACCCTCTCCAAAAACCAGGGCACTAACATGGACCTGAACACAAAGTCATCGGAGTCATCTCGCCGACACCGGTTCAGCTGGGACATAATCTTGGTGTGCATCAGCACACCCCATGTAAACAGGTCCCTATCAAGGAATTGCTCCACCACCCTAAGTTGACCACCAGTTATTCACTGAGTACCCAAGGATCCGTAGATCCTCACCACCATTGTCATGATGCACTCAGTCATAGTCATCAATATCCTCAATACGGACGACCGAACCCAACATAGGGTTCATCCCAGTACAATTTCGAGCCTCCATGGTCTCCACCCGATCCTCCCCTAGCAGATGGGGATCAATGGCTAGGGCCATCCCATAGAATGGGAGTCCCATCAAAAAATACACATCCTCTGTCGTAGAGAATGTCAACTGCTCCCCCCTCACAATGAAGCAATGCAGGTCAGTGCTCTACATCCTAATGGGAAACTATAGTACATACTCCTGCAACTGTATAAGGGGGAATTCAAAGAAATTGAGAAACACGTAGGCTACCAAATGTCTACGCGCATCGAGTAACGCCCTTGCAGCCTCTTGTAACCGGTCCTAGTCCCGCTCTCACTAGTGGATCGACATCATGCGCTAGAGTCTATTTATCACCTGCATCCACATAGAAGCACCTGCTCAACCTCATCATCCATCAAAAATCATAAAATATCAAAAGATCACAACCCCTTATCCTACCCACAGTGCACAGATTTCCCTGAGATAGTTGTGCACATGTGTGCGTCTGTTCTTAGTACAGCTTCGAACTAATGCACAGTTGTCTCACATATAGTCGTGCATAGGTGCACAATTTTCAATTAGATAGGTGTGCATCCCTTGTGCACCTGTCTAGCCATCCCTCATGCCCACATGTGCGGTTGTCTCAAGGATAGCCGCACATTATGCGTAGTCTCCCTCAGCACAATCGTGCACTCCTCTATGCGTGACTATCCGGATAAAACCTAGACATAATGTGTAGGTAACTAGGTTATAGTATATACCCGCACACATATGTTCGAGTGTTCCCCTTTTTCCCACGTACTTATGGCGCCCTACCCTTAAAACCCCCATGTACGCCCCCATGTACAACCGCTAACTACAAACTATCAAAATCACAAGGTACAGGATGATAGGGCCACTAACCTGTCTCTTGTCGCTCCTGGATCGATAGCCTCATGCTCCCGCAATCTCAAAATCTCCTCACAACTCTCTCGTCAGCTCAACAATAGTGACAGGTACAAATGAGGTGGAATTGTGGACCCACCATCCATATATATCCCCTTTATCCCAAATTCCACACTCTGTTATAGGATCCCAGAGCCTATGTTTTCTTATCCATTCTTAGCCATGAGATCTTGATCCCGCCATATACACATTCACATTCCTCGGTTTATCATCTACACTTGGACTTGGGGGAGCATTTTTCTCATGCCACGTTCAGGTACGCATGCTCACTTTCAATTTTAATCAAATAGTTGTCATATATTATTTATCATCAGATATTGTTCACGTTGGGTATTTGGTTTTTTGTGTGCGGGTACTTGTTTAGCAAGCTTTACCGCCTCTTTAGGTATATGTTCGACAGTGGCATGTAGTTACTCCCTATGTTAATAATTTCATATCCTAGTCACACCCTCTGACATTTACCTTTAGGGTCCCTACATCCGGCTCTGTAGTATCTTTACATCTGCTGCATTTGGGTATTTTCAATCGGTAGCACTCTCCCCCACATGAGTTGTCCCATTCATAGTTCCCCTTGGAAACTTGACACTCATGTTGTTTTCACCCCCCTAGGTTTGGGAGTCCGGATAGTATTTTGCATTTCCGAAAATAAACCCCTTCCTTCTTCTCATCATATTGCTAACCTTCCCAATGGACTCCCAGGTCATATCATCTTGGTTCTATTGGCTGCATCTCCGCATTTTTATTAGCCCTCCATCTCATCCACCATTAGTTTTCCCATTTGCAGATTATCCTTCATCCATTTACCTAATACAGAAACCCACCCATGGAGCCCCCACCCTCCACCAGTTCTCTTTCACAACTTGCGCTCTAAAAGGGCCAAGCCATCTTTCACAGGGGCACTCTTTTCTCTATCTATATACTCACCCCAAATTATTCTTTATTTATTTGGTAATTGTATAAAGCCTTTGTTTCCAGCATATACATATCTTTTTCATTGTCATCCTTGATGGCCTTCTTTTACCTAACAAAACAACCCATGTCACCCTTGGTTGGGGAATCCACCCTTTTTTCCTATTAACATAGTGAACAAGCTCTGAGTATCCCAAGTCCTTGTACCCACGATCTCTGAATTTTCCCACTTTGTTATCCTCTGAAACAATTTAATCCCATATCTAGTCTTCCCCTGACACTAGATCCAGTTTTATGGTTGCTGCCAATCATCCCTCAACACCCCAACTAAGGGAAATCTTGAGTCACACAACATCTTGACTTCATTCATGTTACCCTTTAGTACTTGATATCATCTATTACTCAGTAGATTTAAAGAATCCCTTAGCTTCTTGGTGTCGTGTTTCCCTTCATGTCGACATCAACACAGTTTCCAGAAGGGCAACAATATCTTGAATCTCATTACCTTTCCAATGAGGAGTCTCGAATGGCACATAGAGAATCATCATTGCTTTCTGATTTTTTTGACCCCCATAACATTCGATTTCAGCAAAATCCAATGTTACGGTGGGTCTTACTATGCGACTATTGTAGTTATTTCATACTAGTCGAAGACCTCTAAAGTTAATAGGCCATCAATGCCTATGAGTCATTGGAAATTCTTACAGTCATCCTTAACTCACTTCAAAGCTCATTCACTAGTTAGAACCATCATCTGTTGTTATCAACCACCCCTGAGGGAACTGCACTTATCTATATCAACATCCATTATAAGTTATAGTCCCACATTTTGGTTTCATGACATGAGCATGGGGCATGCCCGCATCGTTTGTACATAGATTTTATTTTTTCCTATAGAAAGGTTTGGGTCCCATAGTTTTCCCTCTCTCTCAGGTGGATCTCTCTTGCAATTCCTCTCTTCACTCTTCCTTACAATGGAAATCTCAACAAAATAAACATTGATGTATTTCAGCTATACATATGCTCCTAACCTCACACATCAGGGGGCATTTGTTATCACTGAAAAATCATCCACAACATTACACACAATGGTTAAAGAAAGACATCAATGCCAACAACAATTAGTCCACCTACAACACCAAAATCCATCCAAAAGAAAAAAATATATATACTTGGTTCAAAAATCAAAGTGTGCAAATTCACCAAAGGGAGCGCACGCAGAATGCACAGGCTAACACATGCCTCAACGCGCACTATGCGCAAGATGCACGATTTTCTACGAGAAAATCCACACACTTCCATGAACGACACATTTATGAATCTTGTCAGCCTCTCAACCACTTCTAGTCCGATCCCCAACACGATTTGACACTCATATCTGAGCGAAATATAGCTTGGAGGCTGGTCAAGGGCTAGGAAGTGCCCTAAAAGGCCCCTTGTTCACACTCTGAACCAATTATATCTTGCGTTGAATGGATGCTATAAATATGTTCCATGGGTGTGCTATAAAAATAAGAACTTCCAGGTATTGTTATGTTGTAAGAATTCTTCTTTGATAATTCTCTTTTCTCTTTAAATCATTCAAGCACCATTGCAATAGGCCATTCCACTCACCTCTTAAGGGAATTGGCATTGTATTTCCTCACCATTGTCATGTCTTCCATGTATGAAGAGAAGATCTCTCTATTAGGGAACTCAAGAGCCCTCCCAAGGAGGAAGAGGGGACTCATAAATCCCTTCCTTTCTCTATGATGTTTAGCCTATAAATATATTGATCCATTGGTAGCTATATATCGGTCATTTTTTGTTTTTCATGGTTCTAGTTCTTTCAAGCTTCTCTAACTTTTATTTAATAGTTGTTTTAGTTTTATTTCTTTGTTTCATGTGTAATTGGTTATCTAATCAACTCACAAAATTTTGTCTTGTTTAGCTGACTTAAATAAGCATGCAAGTGTTGTGTTTTTTCTCACCCCTGTGACAAAACCAACACAACAGGAAGCATTGGGAAAACTATCTCTTTAGTGTTTGGCCAAAATACAACTCTCAAAATAATTTTTTTGTTCATTTATGATGGGAAAACCTTTGACCATAGATTTCTTTTGTAATAGACTGAGACTGCTAAATGGTAAATGACCATATCTAAGATTCCACAACCAAGTCTCATCTGAGCATGACACATTTTGGGCATATGAATATGACAAATTTACATTTTTCAATATCAAAGGAAACATCATATTTTTGGTCATTTGTACTATAGCTATGATTTTCTTACTGGGTGGTTTGTCCAAGATTGTAAACTTGGAACCTTCAAAGGTGACTCTATAACCATGTGCATTCATCTGGACTACACTCATTAGATGATGTCTAAGACCAGGTACATAATAAACATCATGAATATCTTTCTTTTCATCTTGCTTGGTCAATACAAAAATTACACCCTTGCCTAAAACTTTCTTTTGATAATCATCTCCCAATTTAATTTGAGATGTGACAAAGTTATCTAAACTAGAAAACAAATCTTTGTTACCTGTCATATTATTGTTGCAGCCATTATCCAGTAACCAGAGATCATGATTGTTGCTTTCTTCTTTTGTGACTTGACATGAGAAGAACATTGATTCAAATGTTGCTTCTTCAACGTTGGTAACATTTGCTCTTCCCCTATTCAAATCTGCTTGATTCTTTCTGCATTCACTCTCTCAGTGACCAAATTTCTTGCAATAATAGCATTGAATCCTTTATTTGTTAGTCCATCTTGGTTGATTAAAATTTTTGCCTCTCCCTCTTTAGTTTTGAGAGTGCCTCTTTTCTGACTGTTCACTTTGTTCTGAACATTATGAAGTTGACCTCTCTCCTATTTGAGAGAGTCCTCTGCTTGTCTTCCTCTGCTTCTATTCCCTCGAGCTCTGCCTCTACTTATGGAGGCCTGAAACAGAAATGTGTTCTCCAAAGATTCAATATTTCGACTAAACCTATTTTCATGGGTTAACAGAGATCCCATGATTTATTCAATTGTGAGTGTTGACAGGTCTTTCGAATCTTGTATGGAAACTATGACCATATTAAACTTATCGGGAAGGTTATGAAGTACCTTCTCAATGACTTTTTTCTCTTGAATGTCTTCTCCATGCATGTGCAGCTGATTCACGATGCTCATGATGTGGGTCATGAAATGATCCATAGAATTGGAATCCTTCATCTGAAGAGTCTCAAACTCTTCCTGAGTGTCTGCAACTTGGCATTTTTTACTTTGTCTGTGCTTTAATAGGCGATTTCGAGAATATCCCATGCCTACTTGGCATGATTTGTTGCTACAATTTTGGGGAAAATATATTCCTCTAACCCTTGTTGAATGAGCCACAGGGATTTGTTGTCCTTCTTTTTGAATTCTCCGAGTGCATTTATTTGCATGTTCGTCATGACTTGTAGATCTGTTGGATCCAGTTCCTTGAACGCATTAACTATTGCTTCCCAACAATATTCAGACCAGAGAAAATTTTTCATTTTGGTCGACCAAACATCATAATTTTTACCTGTTAAAATTGGACCTCGTGCGAGCGCTAGACTGTTGCTAGTCGCCATGAATTTTCTATTGATAGTCAGCTCCCCCTTACTAGCTTAAAACTTGACCAAGATGGATTTTTCTCTATCAAAATAGAAAACCCAAAACATTTTCTTGCTTGCTTGAATTTTCTCTTCAGTCTGGGTGCGACCAGATAAAATGGTGTAAGAGCTCATTTTCGGTCGCGGTTTCTGTGTATTCTAAGGGCAACTAGGTGACTGAAAGAGCTTGGTCACGACTCCTAAACCATCTAGGGGCGACAGAAAGGGTTTGGTCCCATTGTGTACAATGACACGGGGTGGCCGAGCTCTAAAACACAATTTTTCGAAGCGTTTTTCTTCAAATGTTTGCACCAGAATGCCTTGAAACTCCCCTCCTCATGTTGTGGATTGATCAAGCTTCAAATTTCTGTGTAGTTGCTTGAAAATTGCTCTCCAATATTTGAAGAGTCTTACTCCTACTCTGATACCATGTTCATTTTCAAGCAGAGGAAGGCATTCACATAACATAGTATAAATACACACAACAATGGATATCTTGAGCTCTCACATAGAAAACTAAAATCAAAATACATGAGATGAGATATTTCTCTAGAATTCTTCATCCTTCACCTACCTAATAAATGCAGCTTAACCTATCTTATCTATGCAATTAATATGCCTATCCATCTATCTATTTTAGTCAAACAGTAATGAAGTTACATCATTCAACATTATTAAATTATACTATTTAAGAAAAACCACAAACACTAAACTTAATGCAAACCTTTAAAATAGCCATATATTCAGCGACCAAGCTATAATGATTTCCATGGCCATAAAGGACTGTCATTATTAAATTGGGCTTTCATTGCAAAACTTCCACGTTTGCTTTTCATATATCGAGCTCCTTCAATCCTTGCCTCAGTTGCTCCAATACTCGCTCACCCCATTGCAAGACCACAAACCCCATTTACTGTCCTCAAATTATAGCATAGATACAAGTCCAATTGTACAAATGTATTTGGAAATGTTCCAACTTTCACCAAATCATTACATCTGGTGATTTGGAGACGTTGAAGGTTGGGGAAAAAACCTTCATCAAATGATACCTCTGATATTTTTATGTTGTACAGTTTGAGGTACTGGAGCCGAACCATGGAAGAATCTATATTACTGGAGGTTCTTGGGCCTCTCGACTGTGTTAATGTTTCAAACTTTGTAAATGGCACTTCGCATAACGGACACTCCTCTATTGTCATCTCAGTCAACTGAGGCAACAATCCAATGGAATCTGGCAAACATTTCAATGCCCTGCAATCCCAAATTTACAATTCCTTAAAGTTCTTCAGGTCACTGAGCGAAGGCGGCAGCGTTTCCAACGAAGGGCCTCCTTAGTATTTCCAAATGGATTAGGTATCCAATTACACTTGGAAATTATTTTAAATTTGTATCCTCCAAATATAATCCTTCCAGGAACCGTTGACGTGTTATTTGAGGAGGAAATACTTCAATTTTCTCAGTCGATCAGATATTCACGTTTTAAAGCATGCTAATATTTCGTAAGCATGCTAATATTTCCTAGTATTTCACTGGAGATGGTAAAATTAGAGCAGGCATACAAATTAATATTTTTAAGCCTTATTAAATTCCGGAACGAATTTGGTAGCCTCTCCAACTCGCTGGAGCCAGATAGATCGATCTGTTGGAGGTTCGTTAACTTACCAAAGGAATCAGGGAGTGACTTCATTTTTTACCATCCTCTTAACACCAAGGCCTTCAACGACCGCAGATTGCAAAATTATTCAGAAAATATTTTGACATTCTTCTCCCCTTTTAAATACAGGTAAATCCGTTCAAGGTATTTCAACTTCCCTATGCACTTTGGAAACTATGAAAGGAGGGCTCCAATGTTTAACTCTCGCAAGTGCAAAGGTACTTGCAAAATGTTCACTTGTTTTAAGAATTAAAAATTATATTTTGATAAATGATTCCCATCTACAAAAACCTAGGAATTCGTTTGAAAACCTCTCGTGCAACACACAACTTTCAATCAATGAATTTCTATTTACTTCTGACTCGCTTTGCCACAATGTTTCTAAGTTATTCCCGCGCACTTCTAAAACCCTTAAATTCTTCATTGGAATCCATGAAGACAGAGAAGAGTGGGAGCAATTGTCCCAGTGGAGCCATATGGGATATGGGCGGTGCACCCTCCTCACAATTCTTTCCAAGTGACCATCTTCAATGTCAAGAAGTTGCAACTTCCTCCTTTGAATTCTTTCCAAGTGACCATCTTCAATGTCAAGAAGTTGCAACTTCCTCCTTTTTCTTGTTGGAGATAGATTCAAGTTCACCATCATTATCTATATCTTTACTAGCAAGCATCTTAATTCCTCTCACTTCTGCTATTACCTGTTCATTAAACAATGAAGAATTAAAAAATCTACACAGATTTCAATTGAATAATCTATAAAGCTTGAATGTTTTACTGGCAAGCATCTTAATTCCTCTCACTTCCGCTATTAATTGTTCATTAAACAATGAAGAATTAAAAAATCTACACAAATTTCTATTGAATAATCTATAAAGATCGATTGTCTTACGACTTACGGATGGTTGTTGTAACAAATCATCAATGTCCTCCGTCCCCCAAACACTTTTAAGGATAAAGACAATCCATTGCAAGCCTTTAAAAAACTATCTACCAAATATTCAAAACCTGATAGCGAATGGGGCTGGCTGAAAGCATGAGAGCAGAAGAGCTCTTTGGATTGTTGTGTATTAAGGCCAGTCAACTTATAAATTTTTTACTCATGTACTCCTGACCTTGTGAGGACATCTTTGTAATCAAAATTAAGCTATCAAGGTGTAGACGTGAGCAGGAAAAAGTGAAGTGCATCCACCTGATCCACGTGATCTACATAATCTAAAACAAGTAAGACTTGAGAAGATGAGAGATGCTTATGAAGCATCTCTATACCTTGATTGAAGGATGCAGGGGAGTGCTTCATAAAAGAATGAATAGTTACTACACAAGTTTCAGCATTGTGTAATAGCACCTATAAGCTACAGTCATGTGTTTTAGCAATTGTTTCAGCACGTGTTTCAACAATTGTTTCAGCACGTGTTTCAACAATTGTTTCAACAAATAATAAAGAGATATTATAGAAAAATTTTAAGTGAATTACTCTTGCATCATACACAAAGATAGGTACTATGTTCTACAATAACTAGGTGTTTCAGCAGGTGTTTTAGCAAGTGTTTTAGCAGAGAGTAAAAATGGCTATTACAGCAAAACAAAGTTATAGCATAAACATGGAAATTATAACAGTAGACTAAAAACTCATATTACAACAGAAAAATAACTTCACTAAATCATTCCCTACAATAGTAAACTAACCTAGTACTTATGTACTATAAACTCGATAGCATTCTACAACAAAACACTACACAACATAAGGATTTAAATGAAGTCTTCAATCATAAGGAGTCAGCTCTAGTGTACTCATTATGTAAAGAGTTTTTGACACTGGAGTTGCTCCAAGCATTAAATTTACAGAGAAATCAATATCTCTCTTTGGGGCTAGTCTTGGTAACTCCTTGAACACGTCATCAAAATCTTCCAGGATTGCATGATCTTTCAAATTTCTTATCTTTAGGTGTCTCCACCATACAAGCTGCAAAGATTTGACACCCTTTTCTGTAACATCTCTTCAGCTGCAATGCTGAAATTTCTCTGATGGTTACTGCCCTGAGAATTCCTTGCACTTTCTTTAGGTTCCCTTCCTCATCCAAGCAAGTAAATGGCTTGTTATGATAGTCTAGGATAGCATGATGTTGGTCCAACCAATCCATCCCAATTAGACAGTCATAAGAACCTAAAGGCAAGATGTTCGAATTATTGATACTAAGAGGGGGGTGAATTAGTATCAAGTACAATTTAAAACCTTTTTCAACTTATACTTAAATCATTCAACTATATCCAATGAGCAATGAACAATAGTATAAGAGTTACACCAATACACCATAATACACCATGCACAATATATGAGAAATAATCAATAGTTTATT
>JASDQU011178042.1:0-11080 GCA_032191745.1 Picea mariana
TCGTTATTATAGCAAACTTGTCGCAACATCCGTCAAATGCAACATATTTATAGATTTTGTAACGTTGCAATTCCGACGTAAAAAAGTCCTAAGTGATCGTTGGTATTTTGACTTGGTGAACATACTAAGGTGACCGTTGGAGGGGAAAACCTAGTTTCGCAAATGTCACAATTGCGACATACATTTTCACAAATGTGGCAAGAGAGACGTTAACGTGGCAAGACCGACGTTAACGTGGCAATTGCGACATACATCTTCACAAATGTGGCAAGAGCGACGTTCCAGTGGAAAACGTGGCAAGAGCGACGTTAACGTGGCAAGAGCAACACTAACGTGGCAATTGCGACATACATTTTCACAAACGTGGCAAGAGAGACGTTCCAGTGGGAAACGTGGCAAGAGCGACGTTCCAGTGGAAAACGTGGCAAGAGCGACGTTAACGTGGCAAGACCGATGTTAACATGGCAATTGCGACATACATCTTCACAAACGTGGCAAGAGAGACGTTCCAGTGGAAAACGTAGCAAGAGTGATGTTCCAGTGGAAAACGTGGCAAGATCGACGTTAACGTGGCAAGAGCGACGTTATCGGGCAACATGATTTTTTTTTTTTATAAATTTCCTCTATTTTGCGGCAATATGGACAATTTTGTCCATAATCCCGCAAATAAAACGTCGAAATTTTTACAATATGTAGTAGTGTCTTCATAATCATCATACAAAGGTGAATCAATGACCATTTGATTATTAATGGCTGAGGGGATTAGTACAATAGCTAGGATAGTTGGTTTCTCAGGGAAAACATCCTCATAGTCATCAAAAATTAGCAAATCATGGCACATTGGTTCATTAAAAATAGGAGGGACTGATAAGCTATGAATTTGGTCATGACAATCTGCAACACTATTCTCATGATAAAATAAATCTGAATCTAAGATGACCTCTTGACCTAAATAATCGAGAAAAGGAGGAGACAAGGAAATGATGGATTGCACACATTGATCTTTCTCTTGGGGACCTAGATTTTGACATGAATGATGCATTTGTTCTTCAAATTTAGGAAAAGAATTATGAAACTCATCATATAAGTCTTTCTCTCTACAATCATCCCCTTCATCATCACTGATAGAGGAATGACTTGCTGAATCTTGAATATATGATGCATACCCCTCACAACAATTCTCAAAAAGTCTTTCAATTGGATAAATTTTCTTGCAATGAGAATAAAAAACAACATGAAATTCCTTCAAAGAGGAAATACTAGAAGTAGGGAGTGTTATATACCATTGCCTCGCATCGCCTTCCAATGAATGCATGAAAATTTTCATCAATATATATTCATGATGAATGTCAAGCTGATGCATCAAAGCATGAAATTCATAAACATGCTCAAAAGGGTTGTCATCATCACCTTCATAAAATGTGGGCATCGGATCTTAACATTCATCGATTTGAGGCACAAGATGTGGATAACCATCTATGGATGAGAAATTGAGTGGGGCAAACCTCCTAGCGAGGATAGACTTCATAGCCATTTGATTTTTCTCATCCCCAACGGAGTCACCAACATATTATGAACAATGGAGTCTCCATGGTGAATGTGCAGTCTTGAAGGTGTCCAACTTCAGTCACCATCTAAAGCTGGAGTTGTACAATGTCATTCTTCCCAGGGAGATTTTCAATTTGTTCAAATCCATCCTTGACAATGACGCCAAAAATATTAGCACTAAAAGTCACACTTTGACTACTAAAGTGTAAGCTCAACACCCATTAGATTGTAAAAGATAACTTTGGTTTTGTATAGGTGGATCAACAAGATGGATAAATAAAGAGAGAGGGAAGCAAACTGCAGATCAGTAGGCTACACTAATGGGCAATGGAGTCACAAACATCCCACTCATCTAAGGCACACAAGCTGCTTAACAGAAAACAAGATTATATGCTGATAGGTGGAAGAAATGAAGAAGGAAAGCATGAGATAGAATGTTCAGTAAATAGAGATCCTCTCAATTTAATGAATCAACAAATACTTGAATATAAACAATGACTGATGGGAAAAATACAACATATCCTCTGCTTCTTAGGGATCCATAAATCATTGACAACCTTTGATCCTAAAATCTGCAATATATTCAAATAAGAAGAAAGGTTTACAATCTGAAATCACATCTCTCATGAGTCTTCAATAGCAGTAATTATTACAATCATAAAATGCCCATAGGCTTACAAATGAACACACACAGGAAACTGCCTATTCCTACTCTCTCTAGCCTCTCTTAGCTCATCCCTCTCCCTTCTCCAAGAGATATCTCCCTCTTTAAATAGAAAATAACATCCAAATAACATAAGGATGTTGAATCCCATCTCCTCCATTGGATTCTAATCCTTGGATATAGGTGGCAATAGTCAAAGAGACAAAAATCCAACAAACTGCTAATTTTCAGGAATTTGTTGGAAGTCATTAAAAAATTGTTTCCACCTCATGCATGAGGCCTTTGATGGAGCTAAATATTAGGTGTAGGTATCCCTTGATATCTAACTGATCCTTGAGAATCCATTCGAACTCTCCTTGACATGTGGCAACCTCCCAACAAGGAAAATATCAAAACCGTGACCACTACAGGAAATTAGTACGCGGTGCCATTGTGAAGAGTATGTAGTGCCTTCTTCTATATCCAATATATCTCAAACCGAAACACATTTTGAAAACCTGAGAGAGGTTTTTGTTATTTGGAATGTTATGAACAAAAACCTCCTCTAGTTTTCAAAAATACATCCTCAACTGCTCATAATCCAAGTTTTAAATTAGTGACTCAAAACTGGAAGAATAACTCTGCACAATTTAGCCTCTGCCAAAATATTACGCAGCGCCTGTAGGTAGTGCCCAACTATGTTGCACCTGTATGCAGATTCTGTCCTCTGTGAAATATTATGTAGTGCCATTAGGTAGCACCACTTGCACTGCATTTGTGTGCAAGTGTGTGTAGCATAACCAAAAACGCAGTGCCTTCAATCTTGAATGTGTGAAGAGAAATTTGTAGTCTTTCATGATGACAAAACCATTTTGATTAAGTTCCTTGACTATAAAATCGGTAGTGCCTTTTACCACAGGGGAAACTAGCACTTAGAAAAAACTAAAAACCCAGCTAGTTAAATGCTTATCATCCTGTATGATGGCAGAAATAGTATGTGCATATCAGTTAACTCTCCCAAAAAGGAACAATTCTAAAAAATGGGGTTCACCTTTCATAAACTATTTAGTTACCCTGGAATTCAACCTCACACTTTTTCTTGTAGAAAGAGGATCTTCCTTTGGCATAACAAAATTTTCCTTATTAAAAATGCCAGGCTTCTTCTTGGGGGTTATGCTCTTCTTGACAGCGGGTGTCTCTTGACACTTGGCACCTTAACTAATCTAGTGCTAACAACGTCAAGGGGCATCGTATATGTGGTAACAATTCCACAATGAACCATTCCCTATGATGCTCGTCTAGAATATAGAATATCGATTGATCCATCAATATATTGAATCTCTAGTCAAAATCCCATACCGATTCATTCCATAACTACTTAATATATTTTAGTTTTGTAATACACTATGACTCAGACTTTTGTTTCTGGAATTCTTTTAAAAAATCTTTCATGATGTCTTCCAACATTCTAGCTTGTCCCATAGGTGCAGTGGACTGATACTTCATACACCAGAGTAATGAGTAGTCTCTGAATGTTGTTTCCAACTATGCGATTTTCACATCATCATCATGGACATTATTCATTGTCCATATTGCTTCATAGACAAACAAGTGTTGTTCCAAATCTTGTGAACCTGCTCCGTGAAAGAGAAGAATTTTCAAAGTGGGGTCTGCTCCCACCATCATGTACTACATAATATTCTTCCTTGGTGACACTACCTGAAGTTATGTTATCGTACTACTTCCACTACTTTTACTATCTTTACTTCTATCTTTTCTTCCTTCACTAACTAAATGTGACAAAGTTTCATATCTTACCTCATTTCTCGGAGATGCACATGGGGTCGTGGATTCGATTTAGATTATGGCTTGAGTGGGATGTAATGGATCTCTTTATGCTGGAATGAGTTGATGATATTTTTCCTTTTCTTCTGTGCACAACATTCCTTCGATCTGGAGTACTACACCAATTTCTCTTTCCTCAACATCATTGTGATACTCTTCTCTATCATCCACAATCCTCTTCCTACTATACCAAAATATTTTTCCACTGCACAATACTCCATTCTCTTCTTCTGTCACACATTCTTCTTGTCTCAACATCCTCAACCCATACGTTCCTCATTCCTACATCCCTCTCTTATATACACTCATACCATCCCCTGTTCATCCCCCAGTCCCCCTATGTGTGCGAAGGGGCTTAGCTACTTGGTAAATCAAATTCCATCTCCATAACCCCATTATCACATAGCAACATCTTGATCTAAGTAGACAATGATTTCAAGTATATTTTGCATGGAACTTTAAAGAACTCCCTTTCAGAAACACTATATGACTGTGTGCAATCTATATAAAACTCAATAATACAACCCCCCAATACACTATCCATCCAAAAATAAACTACACACGAGATACGATTACTTATAGTATTAACTTTCTCAATCAACTCAGGGGTTCAATTCCTTAGAATAACAGTGTGAAATGTTTTGTTATTTTCATCTAACCTATGTAACAATTCAACCAACACTATCGAGAAATAAGTAAAGAAAATATCATGTAATTTTGTAAATACATACCTCTGTAACAACTTCTCTGAATTGATCTTGGGGTTCTTATTCTGATATCTAGAAAACTCATGCTCCTTTACCTCTAACCACTATCCAATCTCTTCCTTAGTCATCCTCCACATTCCTCCAGAAAATATAACCATTTTTTGGCACATAGTGGGTGAACTCAGGGTTCAACATTAATTCACCAACAAAACCCTAATATATCATCCCTTTTGGCATCACCCGCAAGTAGGTGAAGTCTCACCCGACATATCTATGGGGACTGCAGGAACCAAGTTTCCATAGTCATGAAGGGATGGGAGGCATTCATCATAACCATTATACTTAATATTAGTTCATTATCCCATTTATCATGTGAAAAAAAACATAACAACATATAACATATTCATAATAACATAAAGTAAATCATTTTCACGCAACACACAAAACAATCACATCATCACACATAGACACCATATTTTAACGTGGTTTACCCAAGATGGGCTACATCCACAACGATCGACTTCTTATATTCTTATTCATAATCATCCCTTACAAAATATGTGCATTGTTTTCATACATTATTCCCTTGTCATTCTCCTATCCTTCTATTTGTATCTCTTCACTCTTACATTCGTGCATACAGTGCACACTTAGCTCTTTTTACTCTCATTTACTTTTGACCAATACTACTTTCTTTCTCCCCCTATCCATCCCAACCCTTACATATTTATACTATTATAATAGGGCTTATCCTTTTTTTGTGGACCAAAATTCCTAATGACTTACAATTGTTTTCCTCTTTTTGTGCATGATGATCTTGAATGTGCGCCAACTACCTATCCTTCTTTTGCATGTGTTGTGGAGTTCCGAAAATTGGTCCCAAAAATTCTTGTCCAAACACCATGATACCATAAGGGATAATTTGGGTGACTATTGACACTAATGGGTAATTGGAAAATTGTTCCATGGATTAATTATCAAAGGGAATCTCCTCATTGGCTCTCAATACCCTCATCATTATAAGTTCCTCTTCAGTTAGCTTAGCACTACACAAGAGAGATATTTTATTTTTCTACTTCATATTCCATCTTGTAACTCCTCCTTTCAATGTATCACATGCACCTAGTGAGGCCCCTAACTCATATTCCCATAATCTAGCATTCATATGGAAATTATCAACTGACCTTTGGGTTTGAACCAAGGAATTTCCAACTAGTATTTCTTACGACTCATAACAACTTATGACCCTGATCTCTCTTTTCCCTCTTCTACCTCTACTTTCCTAAATATATTCCACTCTACCCCATATTATATTTTAGGGTCACCCATAATTTTCCATGGATGTACATGCATGTCCCATGCAATTATTTTTTAGGATACCTCCTCAACTAGCACTGTAGGCTCAATAAATGATGGGAGGAGACACTTTTTCAACATTCAATGCTTTGGGAGAGAGAGAAAAAATAATGAGTGGGACATTTCTGAATTCAAATATCAACCATTAATTTTTTTGATAAGGATGACTTCAAATTATTTACAAGGTGACCCCCAAACCCCCCTTGCTATTCCCCACTCGTGGTATCATGGTCTCTATACATGCTCATGCCTCAATTAACCGCTGGAATTTTTATTATTAGATGAAAGATATAATATTTACAATATTTATATGTCCATATCACCATGGTGTCATAATTAATTATCCATTCGAGAATTAAAACAATAATTTACATATTTAATTAAGGGATCAAAATGGGTATGTTACACCTACTTCCCCTTGAAATAAAATTTTCCTCAATGTCCTTTCTATTGCAACAATATATCATCCCTTGTGTCCTTCTTTACTGTAACAACAATTGCAATGTATTAAATCTTCAATGAAACCAACATCATCATCATTTTCATAGCTTGGTCCACCTACAAACTTTTGGCATACTAGCATATGCTTACATCCCTTAGCAGGTAATCATGTATATTAGAACCTCTTCAATGCATAAGTATTCCATTGATGTTATTAACTCAGAATAGGGTATACATTTAAACACAATACTTATCTATATGATCATGGATTAGTATCCATGTGGTTTCCACTAATTGAACTCAACTCATTGTTTTATCGAACATACCCAATGCACTCATGATCCCAACTAACATGTTATTTACTCAAGTCTCCTCTTACTTGTTGTCATTCACCCTCCAAGATTAGGCATCCCCTTCTCTTTTACATAGTCCTTTAGGTGATCCATCATTTTCCAAGGTTTCTTCTCAATGGAAGAGTATTGATACTTACAAAGTCTTATAGTGAAGGCGTCCCCCATATTTCTCCAGCATAACATTTATCATCTCAATGGTAATCATGGAATACCATAGGTTTCCTATGTCCTAAAAGTAGCCTCTTTTTTTTACTTTAAATACTAACAACTATCATTTGTCCTTCATGGACAGATCCATATTCTCATCTATATCATATACATATAGTTATCGTGAGATTTCATCATAGAAATTTCTACCAGAATATTTTAAACTTGTATCTCACAAATTGTCACACTCAACCTTCTAATTTATTCAGTATTGGAAATCAAGTTTCCCAAGCATCAAGTTCCTCCTTATCATGTTTAACTTCTGATGCAATCATTTCCAATATACCTTATGGGATTTATTGGAATATTCACCAATATTAAGAGGGGGGAGGGGGGGCGTTAATCAATATTGAGCACATTGTACCATTTTTAACCTTGAGCACATCATGTAAACATTAAAAATTAACAATTCCATTCATCATCACAAAAAAATATACACAAAACACAATGATTTTTACGTGGAAACCCAAACAGGAGAAAACAACATAATTGTTTTCTTATATCATGTTAAGATTACATTCACTTTAAGGAACAACTTACATTCTCCAGACACCAATCTTCTAGGCACCAACCTATTAATAATATGAAGACACTAATTCTCTCCTTGCAACACCCTTCTACCCTAAAATAAGTTTGGTTCCAATTAAAAATCCTTGACCACCCAACCGCCCCGATACTTTCCTCTTTCATTCTTTCTACTGCACTTTTCAGCCTTGGTTTTGTGATCTCAAAACTCTTCCTTCCATCATGAAATGGATTTTTTCTCACCTCCGAGAACCTTATAACCATATAGATCCACTCTTCTTTCTTGGTTCACATAAACTTCACAAGATCTTAGATATTTATATAATATATACATCCAAACATTTGTCCACATATCCAAAGAATATGATGTTGGCTCTAGATCTCCAGAAAACCAAGCTACATTGGCATGTCCAAACCCCTTCTTTTCCTTGATTGATTTGTTCAAGAATGAGCTTGACGTACAAAAATCATAAGATCTATTCCAAGATTCAATATCATCTATTGATTTTCTTCATTGTTGCATAATACATCCTTAACACTCAATATTCATCCAATCTATCCTTGATTTTATCTCGACCGTTGAACTTCTTAACTATCTTCAAGAAAAAACTATGCATTCATGACATGAAACCATTGGATCTTCTTCTCGGATCAAATTGTGGTCATTGATTTTCTATATACCCATCAAAATATGAAATGAAACCACAATGCACAACATTCATTCGATCAATCTTAGAATTGATCTTGACCGTCGATCTGTATTCTGTCAATACTTAGACAAATTGCCTAAATATCACCGCAGGTTCATGGATCTAAGACACATTTATTCACACCTCCAAATTGCACCCTCAAGTTCCACCACACTCATTTTTCACCCACACTTAGACATATTTCCAAACATTTCACTATGGGTCTTTTGGACCGTCTGATTTGTGATACATAGAAATTTTTTGGGACATCAAATTTATAACACACGGCTACCTCCTAGTTCATCAGATATTTTTCCTTCTGGGTCATCCAAAGTGTGACACGTGATAATTTTCTAGGCCATCAGATCTCTGACACATGGCTACCTCCTAGGTCGTCGGATCTTTCTCCTTCTGGTTTGTTCGATCTATGACACATGGTGACCTCTTGAGCCATCATATCTCTCACCTTTTGGGCCATATGATCTCTCATTCTTGGTACTTAGCCATTTATTCATACTTAGCCAATTCTTCAAGATCTTACCATAGGACTATGATTTTTATCTTATTATTCTCATCTTCCCAATATTCCTTCATGCTCACTATCTCCGTGAAGTCTTGACACTTAGTCAATTTTCTATTCTTTGCAGAAAAATGAGTCCATGATACTTTCTCTCACTCTTTACATAACTCGAATTCTTTATTGCTCCACGATATCTCAAAACGTAATCATTTTTTGAGACTTATCTTTCCATCCAATTCTTGGTAACATTTTTTTTTCCTTTTGAGATTGTATGTTCCATAATTAATCTTTTAAGTTCAACTGTGGAAGTGGATTTTTTTGCACCACTTTGGAAAGTTCTCTCTTATTTGTTCATCTATCCTCCATCCTACACTTAGTCATATTTCAATATTTCACTGTGGTTCATGGGACTATTACATTTCTTTTATTATTGTGGCTTTGTTTTTACTTCTAATTCAATATTCATACTTATCCATTTCTTAAGACATCAACCATTCAACATATTTTGATACTTAACCATTTTTCCAAGATTTCACTGTGGGTTTGCAGGATTATTACATTTCTTTGCACATACTTCTAATTCTTCACCACTCTGTGACGTCTTGGGAATTATTCATTTTTGAGTTCTCACCACAGGCCTCAAACCTTTGATCTTGGTTGTTTATCTTAGAGAATCAACGGTTAGGATTTAGCCGTCTTCGTGTTCACTGTTCTTCATACCAAAAGGTTACTTTGCACACAAATTTTTGTATCTCCTCTATTCACTTTCAAGTGATGTAAAATAGATTTTTCAATATAAATACTTCAAATACAATTTTCCCAATGAATGTGGGATATATGAACATGGGATTTTTCCCTGTTATTTCTTTAATTCTTGAAATTTCTACACCCTGCGATTTTGACTCCATCTCGTGCACTTTTTTTTCTTCCTCATTCTTCTTGAACATATTCTTCATGATTTCTTTGTGTCTTCATGCATCTTCTATAGATCCTTCACCATCATTAACAAAGAGTCTTCTTACGTTTTTCTTGAAACATACTACACAACGACAACATCAAGGATAGCACCACGTCCACTTTTACATCAATGAAAACACCTTTTCAATAGGATTATATTCCTACCATAACCGAGATTATTTTACTTGCAATCTAATCCTTCCAATCAGCCAAATAAATGTAAGTGTTGAAGCATAAAATATTTTTACTATAGTGTTTCCAAAAATTTGTGCAGAAGATTAAATTTCCACAAACCATCAATTTCATTATTCTCCACTAGAAGTCATAGAAATCATAATGAAAATGGTTATTCATTTCGTATGTATTACTATCACAGTCAACATTACATAATTCAATCAATTATTCAAGACATATCTCTTGTTCCAGTGCCCATGGACATATACACACAATGCATCCTACATTGATCTCCAAGATAGAACATAACCATGCATTCTCTCAATGCATCTAACATATATACTACATGATTCATAAAGTGAGTGTGGTGACTCATTCATTCATTGTTAATCAACTTAATCATGACATACAATTTACAAATTCATCACAAATATTTTACCAATTTTCATACCGGAAGCTCCCTTCCCCTATCACATCCTACCTAAGTGTTAATGATATATTTTCCTTCAATAAATATTATAAATCAAGATACAATATATATATATATATATATGAATAATGAAGGAATGTATTACCCAATTCCCTTCAAATTACCTTCCATTTTGGCATGACCAATTTCATACATGCATGGATGTTTTCATCATTCTTAATGTTACTTGTTCAACGAATATTTCCTAGGATATCACATGATCCACTCATCATACTTTCCAAAAGAATGCTATTTTATTTTTCCTTTCCATGAGGATATCCATTGCAGTTAACTACATTATTAATGTATCCAACTATTCCTTCACACAACAACCACAACCATAATCATGTAAGAAATCACGTCAATCATAATATACATGCTACAACACTTTTAATATCAGTAAAAATTATCATACATACCCTAGAATATCTATATTCACTCTACCATTTCACTTCTAAATGCATTTATTAGTGGACATGTGTTTCATTTATATTTTTTATTTCCATAGATCAAATTTCTCGTTCTAGAGAATATAGTAAATAGTAAAAGAGGAATTTGAGGGATTTCCCTCTTATCTAACATCTTTGCACAAACTGAGTTTTACAACCAATTTTTTTTATTCTATGACCTCTCTTCTAACCCCCCC
>JASDQU011178042.1:11392-24871 GCA_032191745.1 Picea mariana
ATAAAGAATTAGAGATGTAGCTCTAAACGGGGTGTTGGTTTTCCCTGTTTGGGTTTCTAGGGTAAAATATCTATGTAATGTGTGTATGTACCATTGTACCTTTTTCTATTTTTATTAAGAATTTATTTTTAGTAATTAATTGTACAATTTTAAAATATACCTTTGGTATCATAGATGTTATTGTAAATAATGAATATGATGAATAAAAAATTAGAGATGCGGCTCTAAACGGGGTGTTGGTTTTCCCTGTTTGGGTTTCTAGGGTAAAATATCTATGTAATGTGTGTATGTACCATTGTACCTTTTTCTATTTTTATTAAGAATTTATTTTTAGTAATTAATTGTACAATTTTAAAATACACCTTTGGTATCATAGATGTTATTGGATTCAAGAAGATGCTTTGTGGTCATGGGTTTGGCTTAGGTTTGTGATAAGCCTTGTAATGGTGGGAGCTCTACGGTATCGATTCTATAGGTGAAAATAAATTATGATCCGTTAAAAAATAGATATCAAGAAATTTAATGGGAAAAGTTTAGAGATGTGGAAGCTCAATATGGAAGATCCATTGGTGGAAAAAGATCAATGGATCATTCTAGATCCAGGTACTGCACCTACATGAATGTCAACAAAAGAATGGGAAAAGTTGGATAAAAAAGTAGAGATCCAAATCCAGTTCTGTCTCTCAGATTTAGTATCACTAAATATGTCAGGAGAAGATACAACCAATGAATTATGGGATAAGTTATGGGATTTGTATCAGTCTAAGGCCCTGGTAAATAAATTATTCCTGCGAAAGAATCTGTATAAATTGAGGATGAAAAATGGAGACTCATTGAAAGAGCATTTGAATGCCTTCAATATTGTATTAACTCAGTTATTGTCTATTGATATTAAAATTTATGATGAAGATAAGTGTATCATTTTATTGTTCTCTTTACCAGAATAAGATAGTCTGGTTGCAACCATAGGAAATAATGTAACTACTTTAAGCTTTGATGATGTGGTCTCATCCTTGTTGTTGGAGAAGTTGAGGAAAAAAAACATGGAATGGTAGAGCATATATTCCTTATTTGAAAGAGGATGCTCCCAAGAAATAAATATATCTAAGTTCTTTAGTGGGAGATCTAAATTTAAGGGAAGATCTAAATCTCACAGAAAATTTGTAATGGTATGTTGGAGATGTGGAAAATAAGGGAATTACAAGAAACAATGTAGATCCAAAAGTGTTGAGAGAGGGAAGAGATCTTATGATGCCCCTTCTATAGAAGCAAAAACCTCCACATATGAAGGAGGAGATGTGTACTTGGCTTCTTCAAGAACACATGCAAATCATGAGGTATGGTTGGTTGACTTTGGTGCATCCTTTCATATGAATCCTCACAACAAATGGTTTTGTGAGTATGAAATGTATGATGAAGGTGATATTTTCCTAGGTGATGACTCAACAACCAATATCATACGACAATGAAAATTCAAGTTGAAGATCATGGCTGGAAGGATTAGAACACTCGTTGTTCTACACATCCTATGATTGGACAAATATTTGATTTGTGTAATCAAAATGGATGATGTAGGGGTAAAAATAGTGTTTTAGAAAGACACCTAGAGGATTGTTCAAGGGGAAATGGTTTTGTTGAAGGGAGTCTAGATTGGAACTTTGTATAAGTTGTTGGGAAGCACTATTAGTGATGGGTGCAATAGTTCCATTGTTCTTGAGATGTGATTTAAAGAAGGATAAAATCCTATAATCTTTGGAGAAAATACTATGCTATGGCTTTAAATATTGGGCACATTAGAGAGAAGGGCCTTCAAGTACTACATGGTGAAGGTAGGGTTGAAGGTATGGCCAATTTCTCTCTCGATTTTGATTTATGTGAAAATTTATTTATTATATGGGAAGAAGAATGATGTAATATTCTCCTCCGATGCTGTGAGGGAAAAGTGAATTTGAATTTGGTGAATAGTAATGTGTTTCAACCTGTTTCAGTTCCATGATTGGGTAAATATTTGTACTATAACTCATTTATAAATGATGTCTCATGGAATACATGGATTTATAAAGTGTTTAAGGCTCTTGTGGAGAATCAAATATAGAATAGAATTAACATGATGAGGATGTATAACAATGGATAATTTTGTGAAAACAAATTCGAAGAATTCTATAAGAAATCCAATATAGAAAGGAAAAGAATACTCCATACACACCTCAATAGAATGGAGTTGTAGAAAGGATGAACATGACGTTAATGGAAAAAAAAGGAGCATACTTAGTGTTGCTCGATTATGATAGGAATTATGGGTGGAGGTAGTGGGTACTACATGTTACCTGGTCAGCCGATCAACCTAATATGCACTAGATGACAAGAGTCCACAAGAGGTATGGAATGGTAAAATAACCTCTCTTACACATCTTTGGGTATTTGGTTGTGATTCCTATGTTCACATTCCAAAAGAAAACAAGAGTAGTTTGGATAAAAAGGATGAAAAGTGTATCTTTATTGATTATAAATATGGTATGAAAGGTTATAAGATTTGGAACCCAAAAACTTAAAGGGTAGTGTATAGCCAAGATGTGGTATTTGGAGAAATCAAAGATGTTTTCAAACATGAATTCCTACCAAGGGAAGAAGAACCGGAGAAAATAGAGTTTGAGTTTAAGGATAATGAATTAAACTCTATAGAAGAACAACAATAAGAAGAAGAGCCTCATACTATATTATTGAGGAGAATGGTTTGAGAAAGAATCCAACCGAAAAGGTATACTCCACCTGATTTCCATTCAAAAATTTTCTTGTTTATTATTGATGATAATCCTAGAACTATTAGGGAGGTAATGGATTAAGAGGATCAAAATCTATGGAAAACGACCATGGTGTAAGAAATCGTATCATTGGACAAGAATGAGGCTTAGGACCCAGTGGAGTTTCCAACACAAAGAAAAACCATAAGAAAAAAATGGGTGTTCAAGAAGAAGTTGAATGCAAAAGGAAATGCGGATAAATAAAAAGTTGGGTTGGTAGAAAAAGGTTATTCTCGTGTAGACGGAATTGGCTTTGGTGAATGTTTTTCTCCTAATCCCAAGTTAACTTCTATGAGATTTATTTTATCTATTTTTTTTGTGTTTGATTTTTAAGTAGAATAGATGGATGTGAAGACAAAATTTCTACATGGGGATTTGGAAGAAGGAATCTACATTAAGTAGCCAGAAGGCTTTGCAGTGAAGGGAAAGAAAGGGCTGGTATGTAGGATGAAAAAAGTCCTTGTATGGGGTAAAACGATCACCAAGGATGTGGTATCAAAAATTTGATACTTATATATTGGGACTTGGCTTCACAAGGAGAAAAGATCATTATTGTGTGTATTTCAAATTAATAGATGATCATCTTATTTATTTTTTCTTGTATGTGGATGATATGTTGCTAATAGGAAATGACAAGGAGATTATCCAGGATGTGAACACTCAGTTGTCCTCTAATTTGATGTGAAGGGTATTGGTGCTGTAAATTTTGTTTTGGGCATCGGGAAAACAAGAAACTATGGTTAAATAAAAGGAAGTGTGTCTAGAAAATATTGTAAGGGTTTAATATGCAGGGATGTAAACCAAACATGGCTCCTATTCCCATGGGTGTAAATTTATCTCAATCTTATTGTCCCAAGACACAAGAATAGGAAGATGGCAGGTCCCATTTTTTGTATGCCAGTGTGGTTGGAAGTTTGATGTATGAAATGGTCTATACTTGATCAAATGTTGTAGATGCATTGGGATTTTTGAGCAGGTATATGTCAAAACTAGGGAAGGAGCATTCAATAATAATAAATAGGGTTTTCAAGTATTTACATGGGACTACTAGTTATGAATTGTCCTACCAATGAAGACTAGGATTGGATAGAATGTTGGACATACATGGGTTTTTTTATGTAGTATGGTCTAGCTATATGTATTGAAAAAAATATACAAGTGGGCATTCGTTTAACCTATTTGGAAGATCAATCAATTGAGTGATAAAAATAAAAGTTTTAGTAGCACTCTATACTACAAAAGTTGAAGACATGGGAGCCACTCATGAAATAAAAGGAGTAGTATGGTTACATAGATTTTGTTCAAGTATTGGGTTGGTACAATGATTTGTAAGGATATAGTGTGACAGTCTTAGTGTAATTTTCCTAGTGAAGAATTTGGCTTATCATTCAAAGAAAAAGAAAATTGATATTCAATATCACTTTATGAGACACGTGGTTGAATACAAGAAGGTGTCGCTAATGAAGGTGGACACTTTGAAGATGTTGCAGATTCATTGACAAATTCTGTGAGCACTGAGAACTTATCCTGGTGTAGAGAAACAATCGTAATTGATGCCATGGATGGTTGACTATCTAATCATGTGACCCCCTGTATGCAAAGAAAACAACAAGTGGGAGAATGTTGGGTAAGTGTTATATTATTTGTGTGACTATAACTAGTGTACACATTCTCCAAGAATGTTGGGGGTGGAATCCCCCCTATGTATCGGGTTTTGGAGGTGGATCCCCCATTCATTTTTTTTGGAATTTTTTTGCATCCGTTTTTAGTGATTTTTCAACGCATGGTTTTCATTGATGGTTTTCTAATTTTGGTTAAGGAATTAGGGTTGTAGACCAATATAGGTCAATGAATTAGGGGTTTTGGATGCCTTGGAATCATATATATTGTATTGTAAACAAAGTAGATGATGAATAAAGAATTAGAGGTGTAGCTCTAAACATGTTGCTAGTTTTCTCGGTTTGGGTTTCGAGGGTAAAATTGATCCGGATTATTTTCAGCACGAAATGAGAGTAGAAATATAATAAAGAAATGCAAAGAGATATCATGGATATCCAATAATATAATAGAAATATATTAGAGATGAAACCATAAACACAAAGATACAGTAATACACAATTTCTATTAATGAAATAAATGTATAGAGACTGTAAAAATACAGAGTGAAAGACTCACTAGAATGGTGGCAACTTATCTCTTAGAAGATATGTGACAACTACTCGCATTCATAAGAAGATGATTACAGTGAGGCTCTGAAGGCCTTTTTACAATAAACAAGAATGAAAAAAACCCTAGACAACCAAAAACCTAACCCTAGGAGATGAAGTGCCAAAATTCATGTGGGCCCCGTTTGGGTAAGTTAGTACATCAACTTTCCGGGGTCGTAACTTTTGCATACAATCTCAATTTTAGGCACATGATAGCCCATTGGAAAGGTATTGTAAAGGAGATTCATTTTTGGGGCTCAATCAAGCCTTTGGATATCATTTATAATATCAATCCTGAAAAAACTTCATTTACACCCTCAAAATGGCCCCGAAAGTTAAAAACTGCTAAAAATAGTAAATTACCAAAATTGCGAGAAAACTGTTTTGAGCTAGTTAGAAAAGGTGGGTGTCCACCGATATCCACCTAGATCAATCCTCCCTCCTTAGGAATTAATGGTATCCATTTCGTTGAGTGCCCAGGGGAGAAGGAAAAGCGCTTGCTGAATCTGCATCTTGATGAGCTGCTTGTCTTGTTGGAGAAGTTGCGGTGCTTAGCTTGTTGAAGGTTGTCACGAACATGCGGATGGAAGGGTTGGAAATTTTTATCCATTCTAGCTACATGAGATGCCTGTGTACAGAAGGAATCTTTGTGCTTTTCTACAACCTTATTGATCTTCTTCTGTTGGATAGAAGGTGCTTGCGGTGAGGCTGTAGTGGTTGCAATGTCCTTCTGTCCCCCATTTAAATAGATTGTAAAGAAGCTAAATTTTGTAGTATGAGATACTACCTTGCGACACTTTTTAGGTGGGACAATAGTTGGAACTACCTCTGGTATTCTGTAGAGATCACCCCCTAGAGAAACAATGACATTGCGAGGTTGAGACTCATAAACAACATGGCACCTCCACAAATTTGGTTGGCCCAAGAGGACATCACAGACATCCAATGGGGCAACATCAAATAATACCTCATCCTTGAAGGGTTGGATGTCGTATGATAATCGAAACTGTTGGCTGACATAGAGATCACATCCTTGACAAAGCCACCCGATGTTGTATGGTTGCGAGTGTGGTGTTGTCGACAATCCCAACTGTTTGACGACTTATGCTAAGATGAGGTTCTTTTGGATTCCACTATTAATAATAAAATTCAGTAGGGTCCCCTTCACCCACATCTATAAATGAAAAATGAGCTCCCCCTCTTCAGGATCTGTTGGTTCTTCTGGTTGAATTGTTGTGGTCGCGACAATAACAGTGGGGTCTACGTCAATGATCTTTCCTTTACCAGTATTTTCAGAATCAGATTGTGAATCAGGGTTCGACTCCTTATCTGTGATCTCAACCACCAATGACTATTTTGAGAGACATTCATTGGTGTTTCACCAGGATCTCTTGTGGAAATCACACCATTTTTCGGTGTCCTTCTTTGTCTTCCCCTGACCCTTCTTTTCCTATGGCTTGGACTAGTTTTCAGGAGACTATTTGTTATAGACTTCTTTGTCATACTTTGGTTGTTGCAGATTTGCAGAACCAAACTATCATTTGTTCTGGTGCTTAAAGTTATTCTCTATTTTAACAACATATCGATAAGCAACACAGAGTGATGAGATGTCCAAAAAATCCATTTTAGTTTGGTTGTATCTGTGTAGAGCCACACGGTATTTCAAAACCAAATGTCATTTAGAGTCTTTGATACCCATCTTGGTGTGCAAGGTATGGAAGGTATTGGTGAACACCGAAACTACTTGGCCCCTCTCTTGTCATAGTGTGGTCCATCTCATGTACCGGTCCCCATAGTTGCTAAAAGGGTAATACTATTCCTTTACCGCATGCACAAAAAAATCCCAAGTGGGCTCAGCCCCATATATTCCTGACTCCTATGTGGAAATTTTCTCCCAGTAAGCTTCCCACCAATGTTTGACATGGGGGAGAGATTTAAGGAGTGCAAAGGTGACCTTTTCTCTGTCAGAAAAATTATGAAAAGAGAAATAACCTTCTAACAGATTTAACCATTTGTCTAGAGAATCCACATCTATCTGACCTTCAAATACGGGAATATCAAAATTAACCTGTACCTTGAAAGGAGAGGTTCTTCCAAAGTGGTTGTTTGATGAATATGTGCCTGTTCCTATAGGCAAGCATTGAAGTATGTGGGAAAAATTCTCCATCATTTCGTCCCTCTGTCACATGAGAGCTTGCTCAAGAAACATATTTATAGGATTGTCTACTCCATCGTTTTTATTTTATTCCGCAATGGAGGGTTTCTTGGGTGTGCGAGAGTGATTTTCTTCAAGAGATAAAATATTGAGACCCAAATTTATATACTTATACCTCGTTGAGGACATGCACTGAAAAATGACCAAGAGCAACCTACTTTGATACCATTGATCCAGATTATTTTCGGCACGAAATGACAACGAAGATATAATAAATAAATGCATAGAGATATCGCGGATCTACAATAATATAACAGAAATATATTAGAGATGAAACCATAAAAATAAATATACAGTAATACACTATTTATATTAATGAAATAAATGTATAGAGACTGTAAAGATACAGAGTGAAAGACTCGCTAGAATGGTGGCAACTTATCTCTTAGAAGAGATGTGACGGCTACTCGCATTCGCAAGAAGATGATTACAATGAGGCTCTGAAGGATTTTTTACAATAAACAAGAATTCCCAAAACCCTATACATACAAAAACCTAACCCTAGGAGATGAAGCACCAAAAGTCATGTGGGCCTCGTTTGGGTAAGTTAGTACATCAACTTCCCGGGGTCGTAACTTTTGCATACGATATTTGTTTTAGGTGCATGATAGCCTGTTGGAAAGGTATCTTCGAGGAGATTCATTTTTGGGGCTCAATCATGCCTTCTTATATCATTGAGAATCTTGTTCCTAAAAAAACTTCATTTACGCCCTCAAAATGGCCCCGGAAGTTAAAAACTGCTAAAAATAGTAAATTACCAAAATTGCCAAAAAATTGTTTTGAGCCAGTTGGAAAAGGTGGGTGGCCACCTATATCCACATGGATAAAATATATATGTGTAATATGTGTGTGTTACATTATATATATATATATATATATATATATATATATATATATATATATATATATATATATATATATATATTAGGAATCTATTTGAAACAATTAATTGTATAAGGTTAAATCTACATCTCTTTTCTCAAATAGTCCAATTAGGTCCACCTTGATATTTATTCAATTAGATATGCCATCCTTGATGAATTTTGTATATGATTTCATTTGTAATCCTAAAAATCCATGCATATGAATTAGTATTTATTAAAATTTTACTGATAGGACCGTATCACACTCAAATATTTTATCTTTGCAACACATTTCATCAATGGAAATTTTCTCTATTGTGATATGTTGTCTTCTTCCTTTGTCGCATCCTTAAAAACATTGGAGACACAATGTTTCACACCCAAAAAATATTATGGTGTGATATTTCAATCCATATAACGTTTTCATCCATGCGATAACTTAACCCTTTCCCCTAGCCTTGTATCATGTGCTAAAAATGTTTGAGGTTGTGTTGTATCACACCACAAAAATTTGTCATGCAATACATTTCATCATGAGAACATTTATTACCTTGTGACATGTCATCCAAACCAAACTAATACTCACTTTTATTGCCCAAAAGTCATGGCTTCTTCCATATTGCACAAATTCAATTTTCATGCGATACAATTTTTATTGCATGAAAATTATTTTGATGCGATATTCCATGTATCACATGAAAATAAACTTCATGCGAAACGCCCAAATGTGCCAAATTTTCCTTATAAATTTTTCTCCATTGAGGCCCAAATTTTGGCTTTTACAAGGCATGGAATAGGACCATGGAGAAACAAGCCTATACCTTAGTGAAATATTACAAAAAATTATGTCCTTATGTATGATATTCCAAGATCATTTCTTACATTCCTCATGATGTCCTAAAATACATCATTTCCCAACAATATTGCCTTGGAGTGCATGGCAAGTGATCATCTAGGATCCAAGAGTATGATTTGGATATTAGACCAACCAAACCCGTGAAGGGTCAAGGCCTTGCCAAGTTTTTATTGAAGGAAAGGAGAGAGAATTGGGCATAAATGTGCTCACTGATCTTCTAGATAAATTGAAGAAACATGAGTTGTACATAGACATCATTTATTACTTTAAACATTTCACATGTTCAAATCACCTTGTTGACCATAAAAGAAGATCCTTAAGGTTGAAAGATTCAAAATATTGCATTATTCAAGGTGGCCTCAATTGGAGGAATCATGATGGACTTTTACTTAGATGCGTTGAATACAAGGACACCTAAAAATTAATGAAATATTTTCATAAAGGATTCTATGGAGGAAATCACATTTCTTGAACCACTACTCACAAAATATTAAGGGCATGTTATTATTTTACAACTATCGTTCATGACATTCATATATATGGGCATGCTATCATTTTCCAACTATCTTTCATGACATTCATAAATATGTTAGATCCATATTTTCACTGGAAAACAATATCTAGCATCCCTACCATTACACCTAGTTCTAGTAGAGGCATCATTCCAATAGTGGGGCCTTGAGTTTATTAGGGAATTTAAAGAAATCCAACAATGGATTTAGATGGGTCCTAATTTCCATATATTATTTAACAAGTTGAGGAAATTATGACTAAGAGAGTAATTGATAATGTAGTGAAAGAGTTACTTGAAGAAATAATTATCACTAGATTTGGTGTTGTACCCAACATCACTATTGAAAATGCAAAGGCATCCAACTCAACTAACTAGTATTGTTTTTGTTTTGAGTATGGAAATATTTTATCTCATTCCTCCAACTATAATACACAAGGAAATGGCCACTATGAGTCAACTAATAAGACTTTAATGGTCATCATCTATAAAATTATGGGTAATAATAAGAAGAGTTGGGACGATAAAAGTAAGCATGTTCTTTGGGATGGTATGATTACAAAGAAGAAATCCATTGGAGAATTCCATTACGTGTTAGTATATGGGATGTATGTGACCTTACATATTCATTTGAAACTCTGTGTGTACCAATTACCCAAACTCTTCGAAAATGAAAATGAATCATTTCAAGCGAGCATACATCAACTTGTCAAGTTAGATGAAAATAGAAGAAGATATTTTGAGCAACTATTGGGAAAAAAAGGAAAAGTCAAGAGTTTGTTTGATAAGAATGCTAGGCCAAGAGAATTCAATTCAGGCATTTTTTTTTAATGTGGGATAGGCAAAGAGAGAAGCCGAGTAAGCATGGTAAATTAAACTCATTTTCAAGAGGAACTCTTCAAGTAGAGAGTATATTTCACACTAACTCTCTCCATCTCAATCACCTTGACAAGGAAGAGATACCATTTCCTATGAATGGGAAAGACTTAAAGATGTACTATTATGATGGTACCTAGTGCCAAGATTAGCCTCTAGGAGGAATAATCTCTTTGAGAATTAAATTAGGATTCTTGTTTGACGTCTTTCTTTGCATTTATTTGTGTGTGTCTTGATTTTTATTTCATGCATTTCTTGCTTTATTTAATTTATTTAATTTGATTTTACTTGGAATAATTTATTTTCAAGTATTTTCCTTAGATTAATTAGATGTTTTATTTAAATGCTTTCATTCAAATTACAAATTTGTATTCCTACAAAATTTTGTCTTTATATAATAGGTTTATTAGCATGGTAGATTCACTCTCTTCATCTTTTCTGATGCTTTGAGAAAATGTATATGCATGTATATCACATACTAGATAATATTATAGATTTATCATACAGTCTTCTTTGAAGAGTGCATGTCCTCGAGTAGGATCCATATGTTTTCCCCTAGGGGATATGTAATGTCCCCCACCTCTTAGAGAGGTGATGATGAGACTCAGTGGCCTGGGCACCCCCACTAGGTCATAGTCTCACACTGAGGGGGGAAAAGTCAAGAAGTTAAAAGTTATATTTTTAAGTTGACTTAAGAAAGGAAAAAGATAAAGGAGTAAGAGATAACTCAACAGAAAAATAGAAGATTAACCCCGGGAGTTAACCTAACTCAACAGAGAATTAGAAGGAAAAGTATAAGTAAGAGGCTGGGGTGCACCTATTATTGATTCTGGTTTGGATTAGCATTTGCTATTGCTCTTGAGCATTCAGTTTGGGGGTTTTCCTGTACAAACCCTTGGGAGAAACTCAGTGGTGAAATATCTACTCACCTTGTTCCACAGCTTGGTCTCGGGGATGAAAGACTCCTCCACACCATTCTAGTCTCAGGGCTAGTTTATCGAGGGAGGTTCGATCCAGCTTATCCTGAGGGCCTAGGGCCATTCCGACAGTTGGGTTTTGTTTGCAGGGGCAGGACCATTAGTTTGAGGGATTTTCTAGAGGGTTATCATCATTCTAGATTTGTCTGCAGATTGGGACGTCTTGGAGCCATAGGGGACATCCGGTAATTCAGTAAAACTCAGATCTAGGGAGATCTGCTTAAGATCTGAGTCCGAAACTTCTCCCACGGGATTCTCGTATCTCGATCTATATTCTTGGAGAGTTTTAGAGCGTTTGGAGGCCTCCTTCATCAGGGCCAAACCAACTAGGGTTTCAATCATTCAGTGGGGCACCCCATCCAGTGGGAAATTCAGATCTACGGAGATTGAGAGGGAGCTTGAAGATTCAGGCACCTGGGTTATTCTTACCATTGCCTGATCTATATTCTTGGAGATTTTCAGAGAATTTGGAGGCCACCTTCATCAGGGCTGAACCAACTAGGGTTTCAGTCATCCAGTGGGGCACCCCATTCAGTTGGAAATTCAGATCCACGGAGATTGAGAGGGATCTTGGAGATTCAGGCACCTGGGTTATTCTTACCATCACCCGATCTACCAATTGGAATATTTCTTAGGGTGATTGGACACTTTTGGCAGCAGGGACGAGTTATTGAGGGTTTCAGCCTTCTATTGGAGCATGGCATTCGTCAGCTGGAGAGTTTGGCATTCAGATTTGCTTGTATTGATCTTCATTTCTTATTCAGCCTTTGGAGGCATTATTTTGTATTAGTGGGAGCATTTTGTAGCATCTCATATCTATTTCTTGTACGACCATCTGAGGTTTATGCCAGATCGGCCATCCATTATATTGATCTTACATTGCTCATAATAAAAAGGTCAGAACTTTGCTTGTGCTTCTACATCTTGAATATATTGTGATCTCCATGTGTTGATGAATCTTGTATGCGCTTAATAACTCAATAAATTAGTAGTAGTTAGTGATTCCAAGAAAGAATTTGTCTTGGGATCATTACAGTGGTATCAGAGCCTTGGTCCTCCAAACCTGTGGAGAGATCGGTGCATGTAGAAGTATAGGCGAATTGTTATGGGTCGGAGGAAGAAAAACAACAGTGAAATAGAGGGAGAAATGGAAGGGTCAGGAGACGACCATGAGCCTTAGGGCTTGGCTCTCTTAGTAACTGAATTTGATAAGTTCCAACAAAACATGAACCGCACAGAAAGCACATTGGTCCGACAGTTGGATGAGTATCAGGAAACCAACAGAAGGGGACAGGCCGCAATCTCTAAAACCTTAAAGAAAGTTGATGAGAATCTATAGAAAATGANAACAAAACATGAACCGCACAGAAAGCACATTGGTCCGAAAGTTGGATGAGTATCAGGAAACCAACAAAAGGGGACAGACTGAAATCTCTGAAACCTTGAAGAAAGTTGATGAGAATCTACAGAAAATGAACGAGAACAAAACTAGGATAACTGACCTTCTAATGCAAGTAACCCATCGAGGTAAAGATCCTGATACGTATGGGAATAAGGAGGCTGGAGGGTCCGGTGGAACCCATGAGGAAGACAGATATAACCCGGAGAAAGTACCAGGATCCGAAGGAAGTCTTGGAGGTGGCACATTCCATGGGAAGATGGGTAGCAAGACCAATCATATGCCATACGTGCCAGTGTTCACAGATGAACTGCTAGGCCAACACTCAGGTAGCAGAGCTAACCCCAGACCATACATGCCCACATTTACAGATGAGCAAGAGCAGCATGAATAGGTTGAAGATTTTGTGGCACAATTAGCCAGGAGTACCAGGGAATACTACAGCTTGGATATGAAAGTTCAAAGACAGATGTCCCTAGACCAGTATTGTCAACTCAAGTTCAGAAACCAGCCTAGGACGAACCACAGGGGCAGCTTTGAGTTTGACCGAAGGGCAGGGAAGATAGAGATTCCATACTTTGATGGTACGGCTAAGATGACGGCACAAGCATGGGTGCAGAAGCTGGATACTTACTTGCAGCTTAACCCCATGAGAGAGATGGAGGCCATCAAGTTTGCCACTATGTACTTGGATGGAAAGGCCCATGACTGGTGGTACCATGGGCTCACCACACTCGGCCACAACCAGATTGTATCCTATACAGAATTCAATCA
>JASDQU011178043.1:10709-26395 GCA_032191745.1 Picea mariana
CACCACCTTTCCCCCCTCACTTCACCTGTCGTCTAGTTCGTTTATTCTTTGTACACCTTTGAGTTCGAGGGAACGAGTTGGCATGGTGGCCATGGTCGAGATCCACAAGGATTCAACAACCCAGAAGAGCCACAACCACCTTATTGACAACTAGCCATCACACTCGCAGGTTCTAGGCTTGACGTTTGATCCGTCTAAAGGTTTTGAAGCTCTCTTAAAACCTTCGAAGTCATAGAGATAAGATCATCCAATATCTTGGTTAACATGGTGGAGGAATTTGACGACAATGATACTGCTCCATTCTTCGACTTCCTCAGGGCCACCACAATGCTAGTGTCCCCCTGCATGGGAGTTGTGTATGGGAATACCAAGAGTGGCATGGGCACGACATATTCTAAGAATAACTATCGGGTAGGAGGTGGACGTGTTTTGGCTCAACCATGGCGAAGTGGTATGAGGTGTCAGATGTGTTTGGTGTGATTGTGATGTGTTGGGTGCAGACAATATTCACGGGCGTGCTTGTGGTGGGTGACCAGAACCCTTGGGTAGATCAAAAGGATGAAATATCATTCGAGTTCTCAATCAAATCCTATACCAAGGGAGTTTTGAGGTCTGGGTGTTGTTGAGTGCGCTTAGAAGAGCTGCCAAGTATGGAAACATTTGTATCTTTGGAGGTATCTTTGGATGGAAACCTTTGGGTTTTGTTGGGATTGGGGTTAGCATGGATATTTTTAGCTAGTAGGAGATGGACAAAGGGAAATATGGAAGATTTTGGTGCATTTACTGAACAGATTCATCTCCTTTTGCCTCCTCATCCCTCACCTCTCAAATCTCTTCACCCTCTTACGGGCCTTACTTTCGCAATTAAAGAGCTATTTGAAATAGGAGGATATGAAACTGGATTTCGAAATCGTCATTGATGAAATCCTGGATTTAATCAATATTTTTTTTTGTTTAACTTTTGTTAGTTTTTGGCACATTGTAGCTGAAGAATTATTGCAGAATAGGTGATTAAAGCCAGAGATGAACAAATGGAACAGGTTTGCACGACTCCTTCCTGCTATCTTTCACCTATATTCTGTTTTCCTAGAAGGGTTTTTCTTTTTATTTAAAGGGTTATTTCAAGGTTTTTCCATGGAAATTTCAGGGTTTTCAGTGTTTTTTGTCTTAAGGGTGGGTAGGCCCTAGAGTCCAAGTTTTGAAACTTGGCTTTGATACAAGATGTAATTCCCCATACCTAGGGACTCATGAACTAAACGATAAATTTGTTTTCCAAGTGACTTAATGATTTTGTTTATGTGTCATCTAAGTTCTGTTTCTATTCTAGTATAAAAATAACAGTTAAATCTCAAAATCACCTAACACATTTTCAATAAATAGGTATGTATTTTTAACTTTCATTCACAGAAAATAGTAATATTAGTGAAATACCTCTTGAAGAAGAATTTTTTCCTTTTAAATTTCCTTGATAACTTACCTGAAACTGATTCCTCCTAGCCAGTTAGGAACAAAGCTTTTCAAGCTCCCTAGCTCCAAGAAATCATATTTCCTGGCCCCTCAGCCCAAAATCCCAGCAACACCAACCCACCAACCTGTTAGCACCATGATTTTCATAGCTAAGGTTAGATGTTTGTCAACAATTTGCAAATTCATGCATGTTAGCACCCATATTGTTTTTATACCTAGCATCATCTAACATCTCCAAGGGTCAGTTTCAAAAGGAAGCTTATCATTTATTATTTCCATTTCCATTTGCAACTGCGCACTGCACAATTTTCTACGTTTTGCGCAAATAACTTCATCACGCAAAGGACTATGTCATGCAATGGATGTTGTCATGCAGAGCATGTCATCACGCAGTGAGTTTTCGCGCATGGGATGTTGTCGCGAATAGGATGTTGTCACGCAGAGGATGTCATTGTGTAGTGGATTTCATTGCACAGTGGATTTCGTCATGCAGTGGGTTGTCACGCATAGGATGTTTCCGCATAGAGGATGTCATCGTGCAGTGGATTTCATTGTGCAGAGGATTTTCCTACGCACAGGCTATAGGTCGAATTACACATATGACTGTTTTAGTAGTCAACTTCAAAATCAATTTTTGACCAACTGGAGAGGAATTTTGAAAATCCCCGAGAGGTGTTTCTTTAAGACAAACCAAATAATAAAAACCTCTATAAAATTTGAAAAAAGTTTCATAATTTTGGATATTCAAAGGAATCTTTGAGCCCTAGTTTTCAGTTTTCATCATTTCCTATCCAAGATATGTTTTTTTGACACATATTCCACCCAGATGAATTTTAATTTCAAGAAACTGGGAGAGTTTTTAATTTATTATGAGCTTAAATACAAAAACCTCTCTGATTTTCGAAAAATACTTTTTTATTAGTGAGATATGATGTCATATTTAACGCCTATTTTCCCAGTTTGTTGTGCAATCTGTTGTGTTTTTGTTGTAGGTTATTGTTGAGTAGCAAACTTGTTGTGCAGGGGTGACAAAGTGTCCAACAATGCACATGATGACTTATCACAACCATATGGTCGAATTGTGATCATGATCAATGATTGTAAAGAATATTTCGGTTACGATTATGATTTGGAAAAGTCGGGTTTTCTATTTTTAGTAGATCCGTTGAAGTTATTGTTCTCTTTCAAATAAATCAGATCCATGATTCTAGGAGAGAGTAGTTCGACCCTAGCAACCAAGGGTGACATTAGTTTTCTATATATGGGAATCATTTTCATGTAAAAGGGGTTGGTTGGCAAAATAGTGTAGACAGTGACTATTGATTGTAGTTTGTTTTGATCCGATTGAAACTTAATGCAAAAGTCTTGAAGCTTTGATGAAAAGATTCTAACAGTGGTAGTCTGATGTATGGTATTATTTCTTTACGTATGTGATTTCATGTGCTATTATATTCACATCTGTAAATTTTGTCTAAATCAGAATGTGATTTCAAATCTAGAATTCACTGCGTAGTGCTCTAGATTTGCACCATTTAGACAAACTGTGTTTCTTCTAAGTTAACTCTGAATTCATCCTCTGTGGTGCTTCAAGTTGCTTCATGTGTTTTTCTCTCTCCACACACAAGGATTTTTAACTAAAATATTGTTGCTTATTTAGCCTTTTTCCTCTCAATTTCAGTCACTAATTCATTTGTTTCTATCATTTTCTTAAATTGACTCTATTTCCCAATGGTACTTTCTCTCTTTCTTGTCCTACCATCCCTTTTAAAACAAAGATAAACTTGTCCTATTGCAGAATCTGACCTCTGTGCATTTATTGATGAAATATTTGAGTTATTACCAGTCATTAGACATATGAGAGAGCCCTCTCTGGTTGTATAGGTCAGAGTACAATCTAAAGTTGGTTGAAATAGTTGCCTCGGGGATTTCTTTGATACATCCCAAAGAAATTACTGAGTGATAACATTTTGGCGTCGTTGTCGGGGACGAAATTGAAAATTTTCCTTGGGAAAGAATGACATGGTTAAGTTCTGAGCTCTGAGAGCAGCATACACTTAGGCACATATTGGCTATATTTCTACTCTGGCGACTCCACACATCAAAAAATCAGTTGACGTTGATTCCACTGGCAGAAGAATCCAGAGATAAAGTTTTCATGGCGAATCCAATCAAGCTTCAAATGCGATTCAAAGAATCCACTAGAGAATGAGACCTGTTGATAGATATATGGAAGGGAAGTAGGTATATCCTCCATGGAAAACTGTAGGTATACCTCCTTCTTGTATAACCGATATTCACCAAGCTCCTTCCTCTGACCCATATGATGTTCATGATCATTCTTTTTAGCTTAATGAAACCAAAGCTAAGATTGTACCTTCTGTTCTTAATCCTACACCCTCCAAGATTCAAGAAAGATACAGTCCTCTTAAATTTCCCTCCATCCTTCATGAATTTCCTCTGAAACATTATAAGTACCTTCCTTGGTTCGATGGAGAGATTGATGAAAAGTCAGTTGAAAAACATATTCAATTCTTTGAGCATTTTATAGAACTTTTTGAGATCGAAAATGATGATGTGTCTATGAGGGCCTTTTCTCAGTCCTTATAAGGAGATGCCAAAGAATGGTTCAGACATTTGCAGCCTCAGTCTATTAGCTCATGGGATGAATTGAGGGAAGCTTTTCATAGATTTTGGGGTGAGAAAAAGTCATGGGATCTACTCCTTTCAAAGTTTTATGCCATGAGAAGAATGAAAGATGAAGCCATATCAAATTTCAATCGGAGGTTTGCTAGTCTTTATTATAAAATCCCTAACGAAATTCATCCCACTGAAGTTATTTCCATGCTCCATTATGCAACAACCTTTCATCCAGATTTGCCTTTCCTTATGATGGAAAGAAGATCTGAGTCCTTACAGCAAATGTTTAATGATGCTCAGGATATTCAACAAAATATTCAAGCATGTAAACAGATTCAAAATGAGGAGTTGGATGCTAAAGAACATGACAATGAATATGAACAAAAAATAGTTGATTTGAATCTTGAAAAGAGGGTTAATAATATCATATGTCCTCTTGAAGCTTTAGATGTTGATGATTCTGAAAAGGATTATATTCCACTTATTGAAAAACAAGGTGCTAATTTAGCTTTTGATCCATATCATCATAAGCATGGGGCTGATTGTTTTATGTATTCATTTGTACAAAGTCAAGAAAATGAATTTGAAAATCATCTTGTTGAAGAGCAGGTTGATGTCCCAAGATTTTTCTTGTTATATGACATTGCAGATGTTGGTGATGTTGGTTTTTATTCATATGAGATATGAGAGATATTCGATGTATTATTACAACAATGAGTGTTCCATATATAGGGAACATAAGGTGACCATCCATGAAAGGATGCATCCGTTGAATAATGAATAACTATTTATTATTATCATTTACTTATTATATACTATATTTAATATTCAATAATAATTATATTATTAATTATTATCTTTAGAGAATGTCTTCCCGATGTTGTCCAAACATCAACACTCCCTCTCAACGAGGGAGACATTCTGTAACATGCCACTCTTGTCTTTGAAGTATACAAACTTCATCTTAGACTCATGACACTTGTTTGATAGTCTTGGGAGACATCTCTCTCCCAAGTGAACCAATTAAATCTCTCTAAGATTAGGTTCACTTTGGGTTCGCATGTAATATCATATAGCATCTTGAGTCTTTATCATTCCTTATCAAATCACCATTCCTTATCAAATCACCATGACTAGGACAAATACTACACCATGATCTTTCGCCATAGGTACACACCTATGAGTGAATGTCGGCTTGATGCTAACTAAAACATGGAAAGCACTTCAAGAACCTCGAATCCATATTATTCCTTGTCACGATCAAGGAAGGACTACATCTGGGCCCATTTATCAGAAGTGCACCTTTGTGATAAACGTATCCTATCTCCCTTGGTCTACAGCCCAATGTAGGAGAAGTTATGCCTGATGTTGAAACATCAACACTCCCTCGTAGCTAGGAAGGTATCTTTCCATAGTAGTACACAACTACTATCCAGAGACATGCAGTCTCCGCCAGTGGTACAAAACCACCATAGTAGTAAAATATTTGTCACACATGGCACTCCCACGTGGACTTCTAGAGGCTACTCCCTCTAGCAACACTTAGGGTCAACTCCCCATAGTGTGAGACATCAAGGGTCAACTCTCTTGACATGTCCTCATGTTCTCTCCACATGGGACAATGGGCTATAAGCCCAAATTTACTTATTCCTTCTCGAATAAGTATCCTCACATATCAAATCAACTCAATTCAGAGAGGAGTACGATATGGAGAAAGTTTGTCACACATGACACACTTCATGTGGACTTCTAGAGGCTACACCTTCTAGAAACACTAGGGTCCTCATGGGACATGTCCTCATGTGCTCTCCACAAGGGACATTGGGTTATAAGCCCAACTACACTTATCCCTTCTCGAATAAGTGCCCCACTTATCCCTTCTCGGATAAGTGTCCTCTCATATCAACTCAACTCAATTCATAGAGGAGTACGATCTGGAGAAAGTTTGTCACACATGGCACTCCATGTGGACTTCTAGAGGCTACACCCTCTAGAAACACTAGGGTCAACTCCCATAGTGTATGACGTCAAGGGTCAACTCCCTTGACATGTCCTCATGTTCTCTCCACATGGGA
Source organism: Picea mariana (assembly GCA_032191745.1). Taxonomy (NCBI): domain Eukaryota; kingdom Viridiplantae; phylum Streptophyta; class Pinopsida; order Pinales; family Pinaceae; genus Picea; species Picea mariana. The sequence continues at coordinate 16,889 of JASDQU011178043.1, forward strand.
CATTGGGTTATAATCCCAACCACACTTATCCCTTCTTGGATAAGTGCCCCACTTATCCCTTATCGAATAAGTTTCATCACAGATCAACTCAACTCAGTCATAGAGTATTAAAATCTATAGAATGTCTCATGAAGCTGCAAACATATACACCCCCTCTCAGCGAGGGAGGCATTCTCTGCCATGCCAAGTCTATCATGGAAATACTTGAACTTAGTCTTGGTTTGGTAAGAACATCAACAACCTGCTCATTTGTAGGAAGGTACTACACCAATACTTCCTTCCTTTGCACCGTGTCTTGGATGTAATGGTACTTGATCTCAATGTGGTTCCATTTGTCATGAAACACTGGATTATCAGATATCTTCACACAAATTTGGTTACCATAATGAATCATGATGGAATCCAACACATGTTTGAATAAATCTGCATGGAGCTTGTGAAGCCACACTACTTCACGGACTATCATACTTAATAAAATGTACTCTACTTCTATTGTGCTCAAAGCCACAGAAGTTTGTTTCTTGCTAAACTAGGAAACCATGGAAGATACCAAAGTGAAGCAACACCTGAAGGTGCTCTTTCTTTCCACTATGCTCCCTACCCAATCAGAGTCAATATATTCCTGCCATATCATATCAATACTAGAAGTATATCTCAGACCATGTCAAACTGTGCCTCACAAGTATCTCAACACATGCTTCACAAAAATCTAGTGTGTCTATCTCAGCTGACTTATAAACTGGCTAAGTTCACTCACTGCATAGCAATTATTTGGTTTTGTGTTAACCAGATACATCAGTTATCCAACCAACTATCTGTACAGAGTCAGATCAATTTTGTCTTAATCAGAAGAAGACACACTTAGTTTCTTCAGATTCATCATCATTGGTGTAGTCACGGGCTTCAAGTTCAGTATTTCAAACTTATTGAATATCTCAACTGTGTACTTCCCCTGACTCAAGAAGATCTCATCAGTTCTCTGCCACACCTCTACTCCCAAGAAGTAGTGCATAATACCAAGTTCCTTCATCTCAAAATCAGAGGCCAACGCATACTTGCATTCAATAATAAGGCTCTTTGTATCGGTGAGGAATAAATCATTAACATAGAGGACCAGAATCAGGGCCTCACCGTTAACAGTCTTTTAGTACAAGTTGGGATCAACAACACTTTTGTTGAAGCCCAAACTCATAAGGTGTCCATAAACCTTCGCATACCAAGTTCAAGGTGGTTGCTTGAGTCCATGCAGGGCCTTCTTCAACCTACACACATGAGACTCCTTCTCATGTATCATGAAACCATTTGGTTTCTCGATGTATACTTCTTCCTTAATCTCTCCATTGAGAAATGTTGTCTTTACATCCATCTGATGTGCTCTCCAACCCATGGATGCTACAGGGGAAATAATCATCCAGATAGAAGTGTATCAAGCAATAGGAGAAAATGTCTCCTCATAATCTATTCCCTCCACCTGAGAGAATCCTCTAGCAACAAATCTTGATCTGTGCTTCTCTATTCTTTCGTCAGCTATATGTTTGATATTATAGATCCATTTGGAAGTCACTACAGACTTCCTTTCAGGTCTCAAAACAATATCCCACAAATCATTCTTCATGATGGATTGATACTCCTCCATCATGGCATCTCTCCATACTGGTTAACTATATGCCTCCTCATAACATGAAGGCTCAAAATCAATGATGTGGATCATAGCTGCGGTATAGCACGAATATCTCTGAGGTCTCTTTCTCTCTCGGAAGGTACCATGAGGAGCTACATGTACTTCTACCTCCTGCAAAGTCTGACGATCCCATGTGGGTCTCTTATGACCTACTAGAATATCCTTGGGAATGTCAACTGGAGGTATAGGATGAATGGGATCAATAGGCTCAATTGTCTCCCTCTGAACTGTTGGAGGGCGAGGGGAAGAAGGAACCATCTTTGTTATCTGGTATGATTTCATCCTGGAGGTATACTGCTTCTAGAGACTTTCTGTCTTTGAGCATCATGTTTGGTAATGTCTCTCCTTGAAATCATGTTGGAAGGTCTTTCCTGCCATGTCCACTTCTCTGCATGAGCTAACTAGCTCCCTCTTATTGTTTTCACAATGCTCTGACCAAATGAATCTGTAGGGAGCTTTTGAAGCCATATTGTTTCATGAACCTCCACACTAGCTGCTATGTGCTATGCCTCTGTTGTACTACGTGCTACAAAATTCTTCTTCCTTCTAATCCAGGAAATCATAGCAAAACCCAAGCTAAAGAAACAACCTGAAGTGATTTTTCTATCAATGTACTCCCTTCCCAGTCAGAGTCTGTATAACCATGCAACAGTAATTCTCCACTTGAGAAGTATCCGAGTCCATATCCAACTGGTTGTATGTCTATCGTAGGGTCCACCAAATTTGACTTTGAAGCTGCCTCAGTTAGCTTCTTCAAATGAGCAACAGCTTTCCAAAGGGATTTAAAATTTCTTAATCATGTCTCCCACACAAGCCTACTGCTTTGTAGATTGGCAATTTTCATCTTACCTGTTACAAGGTCTCGTTGATTTACCTGAATGGCCTGAGCATACAAAGGGTCCAGGTCCTTCGCGCACCATTTCATGACTTCCATGAGTGCAATATGTGCTTCCTCTCACAGTAGACCAACCACAATCCTCTTCTTGTTGTAGTTTAGGTACAGCTAGAATTTAGTCGAGCTAGAGCGCTTATAGTTTGCCTCAGTTAACAGGTCGTGAAGACTGAAACAAATCGGTAGTCTCATAATTGATATCATAGTCGTATATTATATTCTTTGCCATGAACTTAGCAGTGCTAACATCTCCATTCACCCATGCTGGAATAGACACGATCATCTCTCAATCAGACAACATCTCGGCCACATTGTTCTTACAATTTTAATTTCTCTCGCAGTATGGCAATAGATAGCCAAGTGAGATACCATCTACATTGTAAATGCATCATGCAATTTGCAACAAAATGAGGCTCGCTGGTTGTGGCATAGTCTACATTAAAACCCCCAACCTTGGCCCTGTTCCTTCATGGTCTCATGAGCTTCTGAGGGTTCTTTCACTACCACTAATGAAGCTGTATTGAATAATTCCATACAATCTGAGTGCATGAGCTTGTCTGCGTCACCAGTGAGATTCGATTTTAGTAAATTTATGGCCATGGCACCAAGCGTTGGCACATGTAAAGCCCAACACGCCCATCAAAAAACCACATGGAGTGTACAAACAACTTATTACTACGAAACAAGTCGTGGCTCACACTGCTATAAACACACCATGGTAATCACCTCACAACAACTATATATTCTCCTACTCTGGTATAGGTTTTATGAAAACCAGTCTGGTATGGGAGCCACCAAACCAAAGAAAACGACGTGTTTTATGAAAAACAGTCTACTATATAGGTGGGAAGGGAAATGCAGGAGCGTATCCACACTTATTCTCAAGTTTAGTTTACTCTGCGCAAGCAATATTAGAAGGATGAAGCCCATGAAGATAATTTCCATGGTAGTTGCTATGATATCTTTGCTCGCCAGAATTTTTGTGGCTCGGGCTTATATTATAATATGCAATGTGAATAAGGATGATTTAATGCCATGTATGCCTGCAGTAATACACTTTAGTGTACGATCTCTTGTTCAATCGGTTCAAGCTAGTTGTAGTGTGTTAAGGACTGCAAATCTAACGTGCTTCTATGAATTGGAATATAAGTATCATGGGTTCTTTACATGTTCGGCAGCAACCCAAATCTAGCCAAGGATTTTCCTAGAGAGTGTGTCTGAATTCATTGACTCTGGTGAACTGGCCGTTGAACAAGAAGCAACTATGTTTCAGGATCCTGGGCCCTCCTGTGAGAGAGTTAGTCGAGTCCTACTCTGATACCATGTTGGTTTTTATTCATATGAGATATGAGAGATATTCAAGGTGACCATCCATGAAAGGATGCATCCCTTGAATAATCAATAACTATTTATTATTATCATTTACTTATTATATACTATATTTAATATTCAATAATAATTATATTATTAATTATTATCTTTAGAGAATGTCTTCCTGATGTTGTCCAAACATCAATAGTTGATTTTCCTATATATGATGAATATGATGATTATTATGGTGTTGACTTCCTAGAAAAACCAGTTGCATGTTCTCTATCAGAAAATGTTAATTTTCAGCAGTGTAATGAGAGCAATCAACCTACATATCACAGTCACAAAGAAGAAAGTATTGAATCAGCTGAAGGAAATTATTTATCTTTATGTTTTTCTTCATTTAAATTGTTGAAAGAAAATTCTGATATCATCACTGAAGCAAAGGAATGTGTGTTGATGCCAAATCACACTAATTCACTGGAACAAATTGACAAGAAATTGCAGCAATATTGTCATGTGTTTGATGACCCTGTTAGTTGTTACGTAGAAGGTCTTGTCAGTTCAAAATTGTAACCATTGGTCGAAGATGAATCTGAAAATGAGTATGTTCAACAATCCAAAGAAATTGAAAAATGTGCATATGACAGTAGTGAAGAAAATGAAGAAGGTTTTGAATCAGGTAAAAGAACCTTACCATTGTGTTTTGCTTCTTTCAAATTGCTAAAGAAAAATGTTTATAAAGTTTCAAATCAGAAATCCTCCAGGCATGATGTTGAATATGAAGAAAGAAGTGGACTTGCAAATGAAAGTTGTCTTCCATTATGTTTTTCTTCTTTTGAATTGTTGAAAGTAAATCATGAGATAATAGAGGAAGAAGTGAAGTCTTACTGCATTCACAGTGACATTGTTTTACATGAGAAAATTGTTATCAGTGAAGAGGACCAACAACCTTCTCATACTTTTAATGACCCTATTGTTGATTAGATGGAAGGTTATTTCAGTTCAGATTTGCAGCCTGTGATTAACTACCATCTTGGAAATAAATATGATGGTCAATCAACATCAGTGTTAGATATGGATTGCTTGCCACTAGGGGTTTCATTTCATCCAACACTGTCTTCTAATTCAGAAGATTGTTATTTCTAGCAGTCTCAACATATTTTTCAGCCTTTTGTGGTAATCAATAAGTTGAATTACATGAAAAGAAGGATGCAGTGGAAGGGGTGAAACATGATTTTTGTTTTATGTATGTTCTGGAGGATCCATTTGCAGTTTTGTTGGAAGCGGAAAATAGTCCCAATATTTTTAATTTTTTGAGATTTGAATTTATAGATAAATTTTTGAATGACTTATCAGTAAACAGGCTTTGGAGAAAGAATGTGCAAAGAAAGCAAAAAGTGGATAAAGTGATTTCATGGTTTCATTGGAATTTTGATTTCACTTTATTAACATATTTTTCAACAGTTAGGGTAGGTAGGAGTGTGAATAAGCTCAGTACTACGAGCATTTCTTTTAGCAATAAGCAGTTTTCATTTTCAGCTTAGTTTCATATTTCAATTTGGAGCCTATAAAGCTTTGAGTTTTTAGCGGATGCAGGTTACAAGTTACAGTTGAAAAGTTGATTTTGGGAGCAACCCAATGGATAGGTGCCTGGTCTACTGTTCTTTTCTACCTCATAGGGAGGAGAGAATCCTCGTTGGAGCCAGTTGTTAGCAGAATGATTTTCATAGCTAAGGTTAGAGTTTTTTCAACAATTTTCAAAGTCATGCCTGTTACCACCCATATTTATTTTATTCCTTGCATAATCTAACATCTCCAAGGGTCATTTTCAAAAGGAATCTTATCATTTATTATTTCCATTTCCATTTGCAACTACGCACTGCAAAATTTTCTATGCGCTATGTGGAGCACTTCACTACACAAAGGATTTTGTCGCATAGTGGATGTTTTCGCACATAGGATGTCATAGCGCAGTGGATTTCATCGTGCAATGGGCAGTCGCACATGGGATGTTATCATGCATAGGATGGTCTCACGCAGAGGATGTCATTGCTCAGCGGATTTCGTCGCACAGTGAATTTCGTCGTGCGATGGGTTGTCATGCATAGGATGTTGTCGCGCAGATGATGTCATCGCGTAGTAGATTTCATCTTGCAGTGGATGTTGCGGCGCATAGGATTTTTTCATGCAAAGGATTTTCCTACGCACATGCTACAGGTCACGCTGCGTAAATGACTGGTTTAGTGGTCAACTTCAAGATCACGTTTTGACCAACTGAAGAGGAATTTTGAAAATCCCCAAGAGGTTTTTGTTGAGGACAAAACAAATAATAAAAACCTCTCTCAGATTTGAAATACTTTTCATATTTTTGGATATTCGAAGGAATATTTGATCCCTATTGTTGAAATTTCATGATTTCCTGTTCGAGACATGTTTTGCGACACGTATTCCAGCCATCTAGAGATGAATTTCAAGAAACAAAGAGAGATTTTTCTTTCTAACGAACTTGACTACAGAACCCTCTCTGATTTTCTAAAAATAGTTTTTTATTACTGAGATATGATGTCATATGTAATGCCTATTTTCCCCATTTGTTGCACAATCCGCTGTGTTTTTGTTGTAGGTTATTGTTTCATAGTAGACTTGTTGTGCAGGGGTGAAAAAGTGTCCAGAAATGCACATGATGACTTATCACAACCATATGGTCAAATTTTGATCATGATCAATGATTGTAAAGAATATTTCGGTTACGATTATGATTTGACACGGTCGGGTTTTCTATTTTTAGTAAATCCATTGAAGTTATTGTTCTCTTTCAAATAAATCGGATCCATGATTCTAGGAGAAAGTAGTTTGACCCTAGCACCCAAGGATGACATTATTTTTCTATATATAGGGATCATTTTCATGTAAAAGGGGTTGGTTGACAAAATAGTGTAAACAGTGACTATTGATTATAGTTTGTTTTGATCCGATTGAAACTTAATGAAAAATTCTTAAAGCTTTGATGAAAAGATTCTAATGGTGGCAGTCTGATGTATGGTATTATTTCTTTGCGTATGTGCTTTCCTGTGCTCTTATATTCACATATGTAAATTTCTGTCTAAATCAAAATGTGATTTTGAATCTGGAATTCACTGTGCAGTGCTCTAGATTCGTTCCATTTAGACAAACTGTGTTTATTTTAAGTTAACTTCGAATTCATCCTTAGCGGTGCTCCGAGTTTCTTCATGTGTTTTTCTCTCACCACAGACAATGATTTTTAACTGAAATATTGTTGCTTATTTATCCTTTATCCTCTCAAGTTCAATCACTAAGTCATTTGTTTCTATCATTTTCTTAAATTGACTCCATTTCCCAATGGTACTTTCTCTCGTTCTTATCCTACCATCCCTTTTAAAACAAAAATAAACTTGTCCTATTACAAAATCTAACCTCTATGCATTTATTGATGAAATATTTGAGTTATTACCAGTCATTAGACATATGAGAGAGCCCTCTCTGGTTGTATAGGCCAGAGTACAATATAAATTTGGTTGAAATAGTTACCTCGGGGATTTCTTTCATACATCCCAAAGAAATGACTGAGTGCTAACACAACCCACTCGTAATCCAACCAGAATTTCCAACCATTTCCCCTCTCCCAACGTTTTCCTCCCTGTCTCTCAAATGATCCCCCCAATTTCCAACTCATCCTCCCTTATCCGTCCATCCACCGACCCCCTCCATCATAAATTTTTCATCTCCCCTTATCATTTCTCATAAATTATTCCTACCTACCCTTAAAACAAATAAAATACTCAATTCTTTTGTTGTTGCATTACTTATTTAAAAAAAATAATAATGATGATAAAATCTAATTAGTTGAATAATTAATTTACTTAGATAAATTAATTATTTAATTATGTAATTAAATTTTAATACATTTATGAATTAATTTCCCCTAATTATAATCATTAGTTACTCTAATTGGAGTGTGTTCAGTGCTCAACACACACTAAAATCTTTTTGAAAAATTTTCTCTTTTGGGTACCACTTGTTTTCATTTTTTTCTTCTTTCTGAATTGAATTTGTTGTGTAGGGATCATTAAGTTTTTTTTCCATGTCTCATCATCAATCGCATTTGGATTTATTTGGACCTATTGAATTGAAACTTTTTCTCTAAAAAGAACATGGCATTTTAACTAAGAATTCACAGCTAAAATTGTGACCCACCCACCTATTTTCGGCATTAGAAAAATCTGAGTAGTAAAATGACCACATAACAATGATAATCGTCAAGCATATATGTATCATCGGCATCGAGAAAAAACAAAGGAGGAGTGTGTTGATTTCTAACTATGTTCGCGAAGACGTTTTCAGGAAATTGTCAATATCCCATCGACATCAGAGAAATATGAAAGGGAAAAACACTAACATGGGCCATAATGAACCCCCAATCATAGATTACTGATGCATTGTTTAGAGTCAGTGAAATCCCAAAGATTTAAATTGTGGAAATTTTCGCATTGACACATCGTCGAGCATCGATCACCAATGCATTTTCGGCATTGTCAAGTTTTGAGGGGGGTAATACGGGAACGCTTGTTTCAACATCTCCTTGATCACTGATCCTCGATACTTCTTCGGGATCGATGATATGGGACATGTTTTTCAAAGCGCATATCTAACAAAAATCCCCGATTCCAAATAAACTCTTAGGCAAAGGATCCAAATTCAAACACCTCATGCCTTTGCCACGTAGGCAATTTGTATGGCCCATTTTCATCCCGAGTCACCTTAGGTTTCCCCATGTCCTAGTCGCACTTCCAAGTCATCATTTCTACATCAGCGTTGTATAGCAAGATGGATCAACATCGGAGCTTTTGCCAAAAGATATCAATGAACATTGTCTATGAAAAACGTCGACCCTCAATCCACTAGTTTAAATTAGCAGAATGATGGGACATTTTCAGGACAAAATAAGATCGGATTATGTCATTTAATAGGCCAATTAATGTTTCTCTCCGCATACATTTCTGCCCCATGCGTCAAACAAATAACAGGAATTTGAAATTATCAATGAACCACAATGTAGCCTGCTCCTGCACCGCCAACCTACGACTGCATTTAATCCCAAGCATAATGCAGATCTTGGTGATAGATTGTGTAAAACCACATTTGTTGGATTACTGAGAAGGGGGGGTGAATCAGTAATAGAGCAATTTAGTCCCTTTTAACCATTATAATCCAAGTGCTATATCAATGAAGCATTATTATCCAATAACTGCAGAGTAAATAAGCAATGAACAAATGAACAATCATACACATACACAGTACACCAGTGTTTTACGTGGAAACACAAATCGGGAGAAAACCACGGAATGGTTTTTCTTATATGTCTTGAAGAATTACATTCATTGGAAGCACCAACTTCCTTTGTTTTCCAGCTGCAACTGGAAGGAGGCTCCAACCCCCTAGTTTCTCAGGCTACAACCTGAGGGAAGATCCAACTCCCCAATTCTCTGGCTACAACCAGAAGGAAGCTACAACCCCCTATGTTCTTCGGCTACAACCGGAAGGTGGCTACAACTACCTGTCCTTGCCCTGTCCTACAACCCTGAAGTAGAAGTAGAATGAT
>JASDQU011178044.1:0-20486 GCA_032191745.1 Picea mariana
CATTTCAGAGTATCTCATTAAATGGAGGAAACTACCGGCTGAAGATTCCACTTGGGAAGATGAGTCTTTTATACAGAAGCATCCAGAGTTACTCAAGCGTTGCAGACAACACTTGTCTCAAGGGGAGGGGCATGTTAAGCCCTAATATTGGCTCATTACCACTTAATTGGGGCATGTTATATTAGTAATGTTATTTTATTTATGTCAGATTTAGGCCATTAGTTGTAATTATACCTCCTAGTCTCCTATATATACCAAGGAGACATTTTCATTTTGAATCATCTTATACTTGAACACTTAAGTGGGGTAAAAGGAGGTTGCCCCCTCGAAGAGTCTTATTATCTGAAATTCTCTCTTTTTAAAGGCGTTGAGTACTTTTTCTGAGGATTTTCTATGCTATATTGATATTTGGTTCTTAACATTGTTCTCCTCTATAAAAATAAATGGAATAACACATATACATTCTGAGAGAATGACAATAATATTTGAAACATGTGTTAATTATGCTTTACTATTTTTTTTTCTTGCTATTACTTTCTTTTCAAGATAATGAAAAAAATAAATCTCTTCTTTAACAAAGAATTTAGCAATTGGATTCTTGTTTATTACCTCCCTTATCAGTATGAATCAAATACCTATGATGAATATGATGAATCAATGTCTTGTGTACTCTGAAATGCACGTGCCCAGAGTTTTTATCGAACACGACTATAAATAATGTGGGCTTTGCCAGTGCAAGTTCAAATCTTTTCATCTGTGACTCCTTTATCCTGTAAGTTTTAATAATTTTTCAAAATTTAGCAGTTTCAAGTAACATCCTACTCTCATATTATTCCATGATACTATTTATCCTACTTCTTTTAACTTATAATTGTTCTATATAAATGAATTACAAATTAATACAATCATTGTATAATAATATTATTTTTTGTAAAGAATTCGTTGTAGAAGATGGCCTCTTACACCATATCACTAACCGGAAGCCTTGTATGGTCTCTTTTCTCAAAAGGACTTCCCGTGCCCACAACCATGCTTTCTCTATCATAGTTATGGTTCAATGTTAAAAAGAAACTGGAGTATTTATTGCCAAAAAACTGATTTCCACAGGGCGGAAAAATGATGAATCCAAGTGGAAAGTATGCCCTGCAACTGAGAACACCTATTCATCCCAATAAGCCCTTGAGACTTCCTCGTCCAACCCCTCCCAATTTCCAAAACAATGAGGAAGATGACATGGAAGGAGAAATCACTCGTTAGGCCTCCAAGAAAAAGTCCCATGAAGATGTAAGTATATATTTCTCTACAACACTTCCCTTTGATTTCACCCATTTCCAACACGTTTGAATGACGCCCAACAAGGTATTTGAAATGAAAAATTAAACCAATTTCATCTAGTGTAATATAAATTAACAGAGTCCCATTTAATCTCGGGGCCTGATATGCACCTTCGAGGTTGGTAAAGCATGAATTTGCATATCTCGAGTTCCCATATCTGATACCTCAACCATTTTTGTGAAGTTAAATTATGCATGCTTGAGATTCAAAAACTTGAGGTGCATTTATTAACTGGGTTTAGATTAATGTGCTTATTCAACGCAATGCACCATCTAGAGATTTAATGAATCAACTCATCCCTACCAGGGATGCAGAATGTACCTTGCAATAGACGTAGTTGTCTGCGAAACATTTATATAGTTGCAATAGATGGGGATCGAACCTATACCATGCCAGTGTATAGAGACAGATATCGTCAAAGTCCCAATGAAACAGGGCCCATCAAAATTTGGTCATTTAAATTAACATCCTACTCTCTTATTATTTTGTTTTCTACAAAAAAAAACTATACAATTGCAATAGACAATATTGTCTGCAAAACATTTATACAATTGCAAGAGATGGGAATCAAACCTGGTTACAGTGGCTCTATCCAGAGACAACCCTTACCTCATGAATATCATTTCACCAAGGTGAAACTCCTCATGAACAACCTCTTTCCAGCCCAACTATGTTCCACTACACATCGATGTCTCATTTTCCTTCATATGTTCATAAACTAGCTGCTACCCCAGGCTATATGTGATGGAAAATGCATCTTTAGGCTTAGGAAAGACCCTGCATGCTTTAATAAAGATCCTTCATGCTTTAAGAACCTGTGTGCTCAATTACTACAGTGTTGGGCTAAAGAAAGACTCTACATGCTCGAAAAGAAACGTCTTGATTCCAACCAACAATGTTTGAACACGTGGCTCTCTCAAGATTTTATGTTTGTCGATATAAGAGTCTCAACATCCAAATGGAATGCACCATGACAATCCAAAGTAGTTGTTGCCTTTTTATCCATTTTTATCAATTTATTTATGTGGGAGTTCTGAATGAGTCTCTTTTTATTATTTTAATTAAGTCCTTAGGCCAAAGGATGATACAAGTGCAATCAAATTTCAAATCCTTTGTACCTTCATATAAGTGTAATCAAATTTCAAATGTTTGCGCTTTTATTTGGATTTCTGTGTTCGCTCATTATTCTTGGTTTATGTCTTATTTTCCTTAATAATATTGATTAATAATTTTGCAACGATGTATCATATTATTGCTATAATATATGTGAAAGTTACTCATTTGCACATTAGTGCTCAATGTTAAAGATCATTACTTGGCCAAAATGTCCAGAATATTAAAGATCATTACTTGGCCAAAACGTTAGAATATTAAAGATCATTACTTAGCCAAACCATCAGAATATGTATACGAGCTTCTGAGGAGTTGGCCACATCAAAGTGGGCAGATTTGGAAACATTATTTCAATTGTAAAGATACAATCCATCAATATCCCAATATCCAGTGCAAGTATATTTTTATTGTATATGTTGTGAGGACCTTGGCCATAGATACATGTGTTAAAGATAAAGATGGGGTAAGACCCAATCCACCAAGTTAAAGATACCATAAGACAACAACTAAAATGATATAAATGAATGTAATAATCTAATTGGGATAGAACAATTAGAATTGCATCCATGGAAATTGATATCTGTTCGGGTTCTCATGGTCTTTGAGCAATAGAGATTGTGTAGCACATTGCATGGACATACCTGTCAATATTGCTCCTAAAATTTCTATCTATAAGAAGCTTATTGCATGCATAAACAATAATAATCGATATCACCAAAGAAATATTTTACGTTCTATGAAGGATATCAATATTATGAACTCATTAACATTCCACATGCAAAGAGTCACCAACGAAACGTGTTTTGATCGCACAAGTCTCCACAAAAAAAGAGTCACCAACAAAATGTGTTTTGATCCCAAAAGCCTCCAAACATTGAAATGTTGAAATACAACTAAACATCATGAAACTAATATTTGGTTAAAACAAAAAATGTTTAACATAAAAGACAAAAGCGTTAATCCTCCCACAAAAACTACAATGAGACTAATGTTTGGTTAAAACAAAAAATGTTTAACATAAAAGACAAACACGTTAATCCTCCCAAAAAGACTACAATTACATGGGAGGGACCGCTCCTATGTAGATATCTCATTTGTTTAAATTGTAATGGAATTTCTCAATCTAAACATTGTTTTTAGTTGTCTTTTAAAATTATTATAATAAAATAATTTTATTATTAACAATTGTTTAAACAATAAATATATTTTATATAATAATTTATTATTTTACTCAAAAAAAATTAAAAAATTAAAATATCAATTAGTTAAAATATTATTACTATTACTTAAACAAAATAAATTTAAGAATTTAAAATATTTAATTATATATTTTTTAGATAGATTAAATTATTTTGAATTTCCATTGTTTATTTAAAAGTAGTTATAATTTTTGTTAATTTAATAATTATTTTTATTTAAATGTTGAATAATATAAATAATTAATATTATTGTTTAAAAATTCATTTTAGATTAGAGATTAAATTATGATTATGGTAATACATAGTTTCATGTATTGGACTAATGTTAAATGTTATTAAAAGTTATATAATCTCAAGGGATAGAGACTCAATATTATTTATGTTAAAACCATCTTTTAATTATGGAGTAAGACCAAAAATTACATTTGATTCACCAAAAAATTGTCTTCCAAAAACATAAAAAATACATGATAATATCTAAGATCTATAAATATTTAACCAAAATAAAAATCTTCACTTTTAATATGTTTTTTCTTAAATAATAATGATAAATCTTCAATATATATTAACAATTAAATGGGGATAACTTTCATAACATACAAAAAAAAAAAAAAAAAAAAATAAAAATAATCTCAACATACACTTAAAACTATTGAAAATTAAAAAATATATAATTATTAAACATAAATATTTTAAGGACAACATATAATGGGTCACATCACATTCCTCCAAATAAGAAATGTGCAACGTCTAATCACACTATAGGTGCCCCATCCGTAAAAAGTTTCACTGCCAAAAAAATCGGATCTCATCCTCTATCGTAAGCGTAGCAACAAGCACACCCACGTAGTTCAGTTTAGATAATCATAACTATGATTAGCGCGGATGGGACTTCCATTTTAAGTTTAGTTGTCAAAGTAAGGGGTTGTTTTTATATTTGCATGGTTTCAACTTTTTGTTATGCAATAGGTGGCATGACAAGCTATCATTATGATTGTGACCGTTACAATAAAAAATACCTTTGTGCTTGTGATTGTGAACGTTGACCATTGGGTATGTTACAAACCCCATATATATGGGTTATAATGTAATTATAGAGCTTGTTAGAAGGTTGGCATGATCAATCTACTTAGAGAGTTAATTAGAGTTTTTAGTTCTTGGTTAGAGTTATGTAATATCATTCATGTTGTTAATATAATGGATTATTGTTTTTTTTATATGTTTGTGTTTCTAGTATATCTAGATGACCTTTATATGTTTGTACTTGATTTGAATATTGTTAGTTTTGATGGTTAAATGAAGGTAACTAATGAACTAATATGGAATGTGATCCCATTAAATTGTTAACACTCTACACCTTAATCATGTGGAAACTATCATAAGTGATACCTCCTTCTTAGAAGGTTGAATATGTTGACGCACTAGACTACATCGAGCCATTATTGGACACTTTTTAGGGATCTCGGGTCTACCACAGAGCTAACACTTTTTCTTTCTCTTCCTCTCTTTCTCTCCTTCTCCCTGTTCCTCTTCCCCTCTTCCTCTTCCACTCTTCTTTTTAGTTCTGTTTTTTCTTCCCCTCTTCTCTCCATCTTTCTCTTTTTATTCCCCCCTCATCTTTGTCTTTCTCTTTTTCTCACTCCCCCTCCTCCCTCTCATCCTTTTCATTGTTATTTTATCCCTCATCCCCCTCTTCCTTTTCTCTTCCTCTCCCACTTTCTCTCTACCAAGGCAAGATAACTCAAACTATTTATTATTATTTATTAATAATCATAAGTCTTTATTTATTTATTTTTTTCCATGTAACCAAGAATAGGAAACCCCAGAGACTTCAATACCATTGATGGGTGGTAACTATGGTAAACCATCGACGTAGACTATAGTACACCTAACCCAGTAGGGACATTGAGTATCAAATAACAAAGACCTACTAACATATCACAAAGGCAACCAATGAGATGACTTGACCTCGAGACCTCCTAAATAATAACACTCAACCACTCAAGTTAACCCAATGAGATATCATAAATTGTTATTATTACCATTGAATTACTATTTTCCATCCCTTAAAATATGCTTAAAATGAACATTTATTCACTAAGGTAATAACTCATAATTCACTAAGGTAATTAGGTCCACCAAAAGAAACTCCATATCCCTCAAGATAAGGGTAGTGCTAATATCCTTGCAAACTCTAATGAAACTCATATGATAACTAGGGAAGAGTTTGAGAAACTAGGGAACAAAGGACTCATGCAATATTGATGTGCTTACTAGCTAATACACATAAAGCCAATGATGGCTAGCTTGAATAATCACTATTTTTAATCCAATACTACTTTTCCTAGTTATCACTACCACTCTCCAATCTATGCTAGATACCAGTGAGATTCTTATGCTTCCAGTATATTTTAAATAAATTATCTAGACTAGTTATCAATGGGATTCTTATGCCTACCAACTTATAGGTACAATAATCACTCTATTCAGACTCTATAATCACTCTACTATACTAGGGAGTTGAACACATCATTAAACCTCCACTAACACTAAGGATGATAACCAATCATTTGTCACAACATTGCATTATAGATTGAATTCCCACCATGGAGCTATGATATGTCGACCATGGCAAAGAAGAGATTGGTGTTGCAATTTAGTTTTCACCTTATAAATATAGAGTGTAGTGAGATTTATAATAGTGCAATGTGAAATATGTCTGAGGAGACTCAATGCAACTTCTTCTATTGGCCCTACTAGACTCTCTCTGGCTGCATTTTCACCTAGCTCTATATTATTTTTCATCGATAATTCTATTAGAAGATGTTCCACAGAATATTGTAATTGGGTGCCACACTGTGAATTCCTCATGTTGTTCCTCAATATTACTCTACCTAGAGAACAATTCCAAGGCACCCAAACAGACCATTTAGGAGCCTCTTCCCACTTTAGGCTCGTTAAGAAAAATCTAGAAGCTAGAAAGGGTATCCCTTGTAATGCTAAAGATAAAAAGTAGGTAAGGTTAAAAGAAATACCTTAACCAACCAGAAATTTCAATACCATCGAAAGAATAAATGTTAGAAAAACAGGACCACGGAGCAATAAAATAAAACAAATGCAAAAACAAAACACAGAAGACACACAATACAAGAGAGACACAGATTTACGTGGTTCACCCAATGTGGGCTACGTCCACCAGAGAAATTTCCAGGTCCTTCCTTTATTATTATCCAGCAAATGAAGGGATACAACCTACAACAAAACCCGCTGTAACTTCCTCTTCTTTCTCTCACAGTCTCCTCTCTCAGAATACAATATTCACTATCATCCCTAGCCGCAATACATTTCCATCATAAAAGAGGGTTGCCTTCTAGGGCAAAAAACCCTGACATAATCTCTACCGTTAGATCTGCGACCTTATGATGAACGGTCCAGATTTACAATTAAATTACAATATACTTTTATAAGGCAAGTTTTTCTTTGGGGGCTTCACCCCCGAACCCTCGCTGGGGGCCCGCTTGCCCCCAGACCCCCCAGCCGGGGGGATAGGCCCCCCGGACCCCGGAGAGGGGGTACCCCCCCTCTGCACTCCCCCGCGTGGAAGAGTGTACATACTTCTGGGGTGTAAATACTTCATTGGGTATAAACACAGCTAAAATTAAGGCCATCTGAATCAGGAAGATAATCAGGCTCCACAACCAATAATAAAGAAACAAGGCAGCTATATCCAATGAATATCGGACTATATCATATCAAAAAAGATCTTAGTTCACTTCAAATCAGAAAGAAATAAACTAGATCTAATCACCTTAGATTTAAGAAGCATGTCCTCAAAAACAAAGTGATCACAAGAAAATAAATAAAAGAAAATATCTAATGCCATTACAGAAAGATCCCATGAACAACATCCGCATCATATACAATAGTAAATACCAAGTATACAAGACTAACAAATATCATTCATATAAAATATTAATATGAAGACAATATCAAGTTAACCCGTTATGTTAACTTAACACCATCATTCTGAAATGAATAACTTCAAAGACTATCATATTAACCTAATGAGGCATTCATAACATAATCAATTGATACACTAAAGAAGTAAAAGCACATATAAATGAAAATAAAACACTTAACATAACATAAATGCCAATACACATTGGAGCCAAATCTTATTTCAAAAACGAACAATGATACTATTGAAAATATGAAACATCATTATTCATGGTAGTGAATTCTCAGAAAGCAGTGTATGTCTTTCAAGAAAAGGTCGACCCCTTTAGAGTCTTCAAAAAATATTTTTATAGTTATTTTTCATAACTGTTTAATAATTGTCTTGAAACTAACTTTGAAAATAAAGTAAATTAAAATAAAATTATTTTTTGCTTCTCATCTTTGGACCAACTTGACTTTTCTTAATTAAAGGTAATGGAACAACTGTCAGCTCCTTGATGACAATATTTTTTCCTTTTTGAGCTACCCCTCTTTGACTTTGATGATTGACCTCAGCAATATCAAGAGCTACTTTATTAGCTTCTTTATATTCGTCCATTTTAATAACCATTTCATGACGAATCTTGACCAGGAAGAGATTGAATCAAAGCATTTTGTTCCCTTTAGTACTTGAGGAAAATGGTTGTATCAACATCTTTCTGTATAAAACTCCAAGTTATGTAGACAAATAATAAGGACTCGCAGGTTGGCTAATTAGAAAATCAGTGAACATTGTCATAATAGTAAAATCTTTTTTCAGAGAGTTAACAATAGTTTTCCTTGTGAATACTTCATTTTCATCAATATGAAATTGCATATCATCTCTGCAAGCAACTAACATACGTGTATAGGCCTCCTTAGACTGAAGCCACATATTAGTTGACCAGGGAGATGGTAAGTCAAGATTTCTAATTTTTTTGAATTGCCTTTTAAAATTGACTATCACTTGATGAACTTCTTTAATTTTTGTAACCAATGCTTTGAACAATTTTCCTTTTTCAATGACATTTCTCATATTTAATTTGGCATCAAATCTATCTATCACCCATATTATTTTAATTCTTGATCAGAAAGAGAATGTATAAACTCAACAATCTTTTCTACTTGAGGCATCTTCTTTTCAATTTCACATAGATGGTTGTTGATATCTAACTATGAAATTTTAATAGTTATTGTTTCCTGAACTGTTCCATAATTGATATATTTCCTAGTGTGTCCTGAACTATTCCATGACTTGAATAATTTGTTCCCATAATAATTGTTTGGCTTCAACAAAATGGTGTGTACTAGTGACTTGTTCTAAAGTATCTTCAAGGAGCTTACTTAGGCTTTTTTTTTCTTTAATTAGAATATTTAACTTACGAGTCTACTTTTCCAACTTTTCTTCAAGTTCAACAACATGCTTTTCCTTATGTTGGTTATTTTCTTGTGAGTCTGTGGTTGAGCTTGAAATAGTTGTAGGTGACATTAACAAAGAATTATGAACCTGACTTCTTTTATTTACTTTAACTCAATGAATTTTTTGCTAAGATTTGTCACTTTTTCTTTCAAAGAATTATGAATTTTTTTTCTTTCGAAAAACTCTCTTTCTCCAATTTTAACTCAATGATTTCTTTGCTAAGAGTTGTCACTTTTTCTTTCAAAGAATTTTTCTCTGAACTGACTTTGTCCCTTGCTTGGTATGCTTCAATTAAATATTTTTATTATGTTAGTTGAAAATGAGGAATTTTCAACTAATCTTTTAAACTTCTTATCTCCTTTTCTTTTTCATCTAGAATAGCTTTGAAATTTGTGGTTTCTTTATTTCCATCATTTATAGATGCAATTTTCCTTCCAATTCCTTAATATTTTCTTTGATTTTATTGATTATTTTCTCATTACTTAATTGATGAGACGATTTAACATCTACATTTTGTATTTTTCTCACAATGACTGATGATTGAATAATTCTTATAGCCACAATCTCACTAGTCTGTTTATTCCACTGAACTAAATCAAAGTCATCAACTTGATTCAAATATACTCCTACAGAAGTAGTCTTGTATTATGTCAGTCTAGTACCTTTGTCGAGCTCTAATTGCATAACCAGAAGATTGAATTGAATATTTTAAGCATTGGTTGAGGTTATAAATCTTGGCCCTAACAATTACTAGCTATTATCTAAGGTACCATCCTTAATGACTAAGGATAAACTATGTTCATCTTGTGCAAGTAAACCAGAAGAAACCATGACTAAGGGACCTTCTGATTTCTTTCTCTCCAATTATCCAAGAAGATAATTAATTTGTTCTGAAATATCTTTCTGTAATACTTTAGTCTCTTCATTAGTTGTATCTAGAAATTTCCTCCATTGAATTTCCCCCTACTCTAGAATATCAGATTCAGTTTCTCCCACTATCATATTTGAAAAATCAGTTTTCAACTCATTGATGTTTGCTGATCATTTTTGTTCAGTGATCGTACACTCAGGATCAACAGAGTGAATCTATGTTCCAGTTGTTAGTGAAACCTTTTCTTGTGATTCCTTTTCCGTATTGGTATAGATGTATGAATTATGCATAATCAAACAGTTTGCACCTCTTGCTAGGTGTTCTTATTAGCTGTCATTTCAATAGTTGTATTTGGACAATGTTGATAAACATGAAATCCAATATTATTCCATTGTTCAGAAATAATATGATAAGGATCAGACTTCCATGATATATATTTTTTCAAGTTGCAGGACATCAACAACTTATTTATATGATCAATTGTTCACCTATTTTTAATAAGAAAACTGGAAATTTCTACAAGTAAGGAGTAATAAAAATTTTAATTCTTGGAGACAAAATGCAATTTATCAGTAATTAACCTTTGTCTGGAGAATTCTAAGGAAAAAAACCTAGGAGAAACATAAATATGAAATTGATAAGGCTCAGATTCAAACCCATAAATTCTAATTATAGTGAAAACCTTAAAAAAGAACTAATCACCTACTCTCAGAGTATGGTGTAACTGTAACTTCTGCTCATAAGAAAAAGGCATTTTGGGAGGTTCATGTCCCATGAGCAGGTCATATGTATTAAATAGAAATTTATTGGAAAATTGTAGAAACCCATCTTATGATTTTGAAACTGTTAAAACAAACCCGCATTTTGTGACAGGGAGTTCATTTTCATCTCCATGTTTCTTAACCAATCAGAGATATTTTTTTCATAAAATTCAGACTAAGAAAATAACACTAAAAAGAAAAGATAAGATTGATATCTAAATGATTTCAATCCTTCAAATGATGCTAATTGAAAATGAATAACATGAGCAAGGAAGATTACATAGTCAAATTTGGACCCTTTTTCATTATCTGTAATCTCATCCATAATAACCAGAGTGATCTCATTAATTATGGTGTCAACATATCCAAGGATATAATCTATGATTGACACCATATGTCGGGCCATGGGAGAAAAAACTTTGTCCTTAATAAAAAATTCAGAATGCAAGATCAATGGTAAACTTTTTTATAACTATATTCCTTTTTTCCTTGACCAACCTTCAACCTTTTTTAACGAGTCAAGCTCCAAAATAGGAGAATAGCCCAAAGGTAAGTTCAACATTTTAGCTATATTTTCTAAGGGATATCAAATAGACATGCTTCAGGCCATTGAATGAATCAATATAACGCGTATCCGCATTATAGATTTTTTTGAAAGTCTGGACAAGGTTGGGGTCACTATAAACTCGAGGGATGAGAATTTCAAAGAGATTAATTTTCTAAAGCCAAGACTGCTTAGAGTTTTTTGTACACCCCTAGTTAATAAGATTTTTGACTTGAATATAAGACTCAGGGATCATTTCAGTATTGTAAACACCAGACAAAACATCATTAATGACTACGCTATCGTCTCCTGCTAATTGTTGTGAAATATTTTTCTTTCTAGCCGACAAAATGTTCTTTCCTTTGCTGTATAATCTTGAAAATCGAAAAATGCAAATGGGTTTTGATTTCTTACCTTTCCCTAGTAAAATGCGAGCATGAAATTTAAATAGTAGCATAGCTTCTCTCATGGACTCTTCCAAGTGATGAATAACCTAATCTACCACCTTTTAAGTAATTAATATTGTTTTAACAACCGAACCATGCAAAATTAATGTAATTAAAGGCAGGAACGTGCGAGCTTTCAACCGGCGATTTGTAATACGTCACAAATGGTAAGTGGGATCCATGTTTCATTGTCTTATTAGTTTAGATATTTTAAAATCCTTTATCCTTTGTGTAATTTAAATCCCAAAAAGATCTTGCACTGTTCGATTAAACTTTGCACAATCATTAGATTTTTTAGGTGTGTAAGTACCTGTTAACTAGTGATTAAGTTGAGTCCCAAATTTAATCACAATTGTTGATATTGAGAGTGCAAGTATTGAATGATTGATTAAATAATAAGTAAGGTCATTCTGAAAACGATTAGGAACCATAAATATTATTGATTTAATACTATTCGATCTATTGGGTATGAAATATGCAATTATCGTGATTGTAACTTGATATGCAAGAGTCAATCCTAATTTTTTTCTTCGTATTTTTATGGATGGATAGAATTGAGTTCAGTCAATTAAGAGAATTAGCATTTAAAATTAATAATTCAATAGATTGAACTAATGAACTGAACTAAGTAATGATTGGAAAAAACTATGAGTGAAAAATTATGGTGACTGTAAACATATGAAAATTAGTTCAAAAGTAGTTCATGCAACCAATATTCACATATAAGAGAGATAAACATGCATCAATGGAAAAATATCATTCATACATATTAGCACCACAATCTTCAAAATTTCTTTGGTTCCCATTAACTTGCAGTAAAAGTAGTGTTCAATTACATCCGAAAACCAAAAGCCTCTTTCTATGGAAAATCCTCTTTTTTTATAATATGGAGAGATTGTTTACATTCTGAAAATACAATTCTCAGTGTTGGGCCATTTTACAAAAATGACTCATCATATGCCTAATTAGAAAGAAAAATTACAAAAGAAGAGAAATGAGATATCTGAGACAATTACAAAATTTCATTATCATGAACTGATCTACCCCTGCACCCGGTCTTGATACTCTTCCCAGAGGGAATAATATTTTATTATGTCCTCAAGCTTTCCTAATTCCAATTTTTCAATGATTAATTCTCCATTGCAAACTTTATAAGACACTTATTATTTTAACTCCTTCATTGTTTCTTTTACAAAGTGTTGGATCATGCTGATGAGTCTAGAAGGTCTTAAGAGGTGTTCTTCTAAAGATTATCTTTTGACTTGAGTTAAATCTTGAATAATTACTTGGATAATATTCTTGCACTCTTATACCTCATTGATTCTTATAGTCGTAGGTGTTACTTCATCGATGGGGAGCATTAGTTGCATTCCACATTCCTTCATGAAATCCTTTGAGCTACTCCATAGCTTCATCTAGGCATTAGTTGCTTCTTTTTGGGAAACCTGCATATTCTTCAAGAAGATTTTCCAAGTGTCGAAGAAAACCTGATATCTGAGATTTTCTTTAATATAATACAATGGTAGTGTAGTAGGGGGTGATTTATGCATTTCCTGTCAATTGAGGATTTGATCAAAGGCCTCATTTGATTCTTGATATTTCCCTTGAATTTCTATTAACTTATCTTGCAGTTTGAGTTGATCATGTCGATCAACCTGTACATTATTGAGAAGATTGAGGAATTATTTTTGCTCGTCTACAAACTTCTCATTTAACTCTAAGTATTGGGCCTTGATAACCTCTACAGTGAGTTTTGATGTCTTGTTCTCCTCCAAATCTACTTTTAGATTTTTCCTTTCTAGTTCCAATTCTCTATCATGGGTGTCCCATTGGGTATACATCCTTCTCTCGAACTCAACATTCATCTCGTCTCTTTGTGTTTGCAGAGCTTTGTTTATATTTTCTATGTTGAGAGTATCAACCACTTTTGTTTTTTTCTCGAACTCTGAGGTGAGTTCATCTTTCACATTGTTTAATTCGAGTTCCAAATCTATGATCCTAGTGTTGGCCATGCTTAAGGCATTGGTCACTTAAAAACAGATGATGGATTCATCCCCATGAAATCATGGAGAGAAAAGAATTCTTGAACAACATTATCTTTTGGGTCAGGCCTCTTGAGTGCTTAAGACACCCTAAAACCCTTATGAAATTTTATCACTTTTTGGGTATCACTTGTTTTCTTTTACTATCTAAATTGAGTTCACATGGGGGGGATGTTTTATTTTGTGTTTTTTTTTCACGACTCTTACTAATAAAGTCAGGATTTTTTAGACTTGCTAGATGAAACCTTGTGTCTAAAAGAAATTGACATCCTAACTAAGACTCTGCAACTAACATTGCACCTAACAAGATTATGTTCGGCATCAGGAAAATTCAAGCAGGTAAAGTGGCCACACAGTTACACTAATTGTCGATCATCGATGCCCCATTGACATAGGAAAAAGAAGGATTTGTTTTGCGTGAGTTACTCACCATGAAGTTTCAAGAGATAGTTGATCCCCATCGGTGTCAAAAAAAATACAAGAAGGATAGACACTGAGAAAATCCATAGATAATTCATCGATAGCCAATGAATGATGTGCTTTATCGAGGTCGGGAAAATATAGAAGGGATAAAACAATCATTGTTTTCCAATCCCCGATACACTTTCGACATCGGGACTTTTTCGAGGGAGTTGATCGGGGAACACTTGGATAAGTTTATCATCGATCTCCGATCCTTGATACTTTTCGATGTCGGTAATCTAGGATCTGGTTTTAGAATGTACATCTTAAGGAAAGTCCCTATTCCAATTGAACACGAGTAAATGAAGACGTCGGTCTCGAGTGCCATGTGTCTTTACCATGTAAGGGTGTCGTACGGCTATTGATAGGCATTTATGACACACTGTCAATGAGAAGGGAAGATCCGGACTGGGGTTGTCTATTTAACCCAAGCCGTTTAGGATAATCTACCCTGATGGGTTTTATGGCTTTGGTAGCCAACTAGGATTCTAAAATAATTAAAATATGTAAACTAACTAAATGTACAATCCTATCAAACAATACATTAATACAATTGCTTAACTAATAGTAGTATTATATACAATAGATATGTGCAATTACAAGGTTTAAATAAAGCCTCATGAAAATGGTTGTTCTCAACTAATGGATCTAAACAAGGTGAAAAATAAAGAAAACTATTTTTGTACTATAAATGACAAAATAATAAAGAATGAGTGAATAAGATTATTAGTGAAATAATGATAATGGACAAAGAATTTAACATTTAAATGTTGTAATCATTATTCAATCACAAATCAACAAATCAAATAGAATATAAACTAACTAACCTGACATTGATCAACAATACTAAGCTAGATTCATCTTTCTGTGCTTGTATAAGACCCACTTAACCTATTTCAAGTATAAATCTATGACAAAAGAAAGAACAATACTTTCTAAAACAACTCAAGAAAGTATTTTATATTTCAAAACAAGTCTATGATAACAGAAAGACAAATAGATTTTATCTCATGTGACTTTAAAATTTCCAATAGTTGAAAGTGAAATAAATTCTAACTCTCAGAAAATGGTGTTACCAACTACCCAACATTAGATGTAAACTCAAAATTCATAGATAGTCAATCAATCACATATATTAAAATAACCAAAATATAATGAACCACGTAAAGAAAAACATAACATGAAAAGTTATATGTAGAACAATCTAAAGCTAGTTCAATACAAATAATATTTCATGTCCAAACATTATATGAGAAACAACAATAGCATTGCACATACAAAAAAGGATGAAATCCAAAGAGTAAACTATATCCCATATAGTTTTAGAAAAATATGTCCATCATATGGTCCAAGAGGAAATGCGCAGAATAGTAACTAACCAATATTTAAAGAGAACTTTTGGTTGTCATGTATAACGTTGCTCCAACAACCTCTCTGTTAAGAGAAATATATAGCAGAAGGTTGTATAATTCTAATATTTTGACAGTGTCACGATAAAAATCACTTTGACTGACAATTTAAATATTATTTAAAATGCAGAAAGAACAACTTTCAAATCACGATCCTTAGTGAAGATATAATAGATTAATCGACAATAAGAAAAATCTCAATTGAACAATTATATCTTTACAAATACGAATTACATGAATAAACTCAATATAATACAAGATTTGTATCAAAATAATACAATCACCAAGATCAAGATAATTGGGATAATAGACTCTTAAAGATTGAAAAAATCAATACATAATTGATAGCAATTAACCATCTATTGATAAAATGAACTAAAGCTAATTTAAATCAATGCATAATCAATTACTCAAAGAATATGAAGATATTATAATGAAAATAAAACCATTTTACTCACAGGACAAAATCCATTAAGCAATCTAGAATTTCATATTCTTCTTCGAAAATACTCGTACATTCTCCCAAAATTCCAACCATCCGTTACTCCATTTGAAAAGAAAAAGTTTACAGAATAAATAATATACAAAAAATAAAGGATCAAAATCCGCCTTTGAATTTCTTGGATCTACTTGGGCTCTAAACTTTCTCATATATTTATGCAATGAATGAGCAGTCTGGGCGTCACTAATAATTTCATACACCTGAAATTTTCCTCGTAAAGAGACAAAACTATCTCTCAAATCGTGCATTTGATTGGGAAAAATCTTAAGATTAATCTAAATGGGTCCATTCTGCAGATGGGTTTTCAATCGTTTCTTTAGATTCCTTACGGTTTGGTTGCAATCAATCCCACAAACACATTTGTATGTTCTTGAATGCATTTCCAAATCTTATCTATTGTTACTAATAAATTATTTGGAACAATCCAATATTATTTTTGGATCAATTATCTTGAATGTATTTAGATAATAAAATCAAGCCATGATCAGATCCATACCAAATAACTGATAATAGACACATGTGAAACAAAAAGAAACCAAATTAATAACCTAAAAATTGTAAATAAAGCAAAATTTAGAACAATAAAATTAAAATGAATTTAAACTAACTATAAGTTTTAAACAAATGTTGTTTATATTTATATTTTCCTTTCAAATTTGATCTTAAAATTCTATAAGATTCAAGTTGATGGATAGGAGAAAAATATTAATTTTGGGTTTTCACAAAATTAAACAAATGATAGATAAAAAAAAATTGTTTTGTTTAAATGAGATGCAAACTGACAAAATAATTTGATTAATTAAACCTACCAAATGATTTTGTGAAAATGATTTCTAATGAGAAAAATATGAAAACATAATCATAATTTAAACGAAAGTAAACAGTTGATAGAAATTAATTTTTTTGTTTAAATTAAGATTTCTATGTTCCTCTCTTCGTCATTCAAATTTGATCAAATGCGAACAAATGTCATAGAAAAGATGTGTCACAATAAACGTTCTTCCTATAAAATTATTTTTATTAATCCATGTCTTCAACCAAGCCATTCTCATAGAAGACAAATTCAATAAGGAAGAGGCAATAACAAACTCCCAAATTATGAAGCTCATCCATCAACATCAAAACTCTTTAGAAAGAAAAACGAATTGGCATTTGAATTTCATGAAATTCAAACCAAAAAAAAGAATATAAACTCAAACCAACCTCGAAACAAAGAAAATCAATACCAATTCAATCAAGTCAAAGGGAAAAAAGATGAATAATCCAAGTAAAATTTCGAGGGACTCTAGATTTTGATTAAAAATAAAGAAGGGGGTTGTTGGGGCCCAACAACGGCCTAGTTTCATCCTGAGTCATATTAAGGTTCCATGTGTCATAGTCACACCTCCTAGTCATCTTTGCCACATCAGCTATGTATGACAATATTGATCGGCGTTAGAGATTTTGCAAGAAGATATCAACAAAAAGTGTTCGAAGCAGAATCCTGACCCCGACTCACCAACTAGACTAGCGAAATGATAGGATGTTTTTGGCATAAGATATCATTGGATTCTAAAATTTAATAGACCAGTTAATGCTTCATCCCACATTTGTTTCTACCTCATGTGTTGATTGAAAAACAACAATTTGAATCTATAGTGAAGGTTGCAGGAGGCAACAGATTAGATGAGACATGAAGCAGACTATGTACATTACCATATACATTCATGTACCAAAGAAAATGAAGAAGAAGCTATCTTTTGAAAACCAGAGTATCTCATATGGAGATTGATTGTAAGGAGTAGAAGGCTCCAAAGATGACCGAACATTATAACAAGAACTCACAGTAGACTTGTTCAAAGTATAATCAAGCTGCATTGATAGGAAGCATAACTCGTTTGAAGTCTGACTCAACTCTTCATATTTAGACTTGGTATTGAACACCAAGTATACCATGTAAGAGATGATGAATTCCTTGTAGAATCAGAGGAAATCGAGAGTAAGCCTTATCTAAAAAAGGATCAGATGAAGAGACGACTTCTAGGAATGAGAGACAAATTCCATGAGAAGACTAGATCGCAGCTTTAGAAACTTCTAGGAGATATGAAATCTCTTGGGAAGATTCCCTTGTTTCAGTGACAGAGAAGGAAGCTGGTAAGAAAGACTAGGATGTGGACTGTTCCATGAAGAATAGAAGAGAAGTCAGTATTGAATTCCAAGATTGATTTAAATAGATCAAGCATGTTGCATATGTACAAATCCCTATGCGTGTCCAGAGGATTATCCTAGAAAGAGGGAGAAGACTATGACGAGACACTTACTCTAGTAATTGGATAAATAGTTCCAGTATTTATGAAGACAACCAGAACAACCATGATTCATTTATAGTATGAGATGTAGGAGGAGCAATCCCCATATTTAAAATTGAGTGGCAGTTGGTGCATTACATTAGTTGGGTCATGGATACATGACTACAATAAAATATAGATTTATCTCCATGAAAGAAGAATAGCTACCTTCAGTATTAGTTATTAGGCCACTCTTAGTTTCATATGAAGTTGTTTCCATGATGAAGTAGAGGAGTTACTCTCAGATTTCAGCATTCACAGTGAGAATGGAGCAAGCATTCTGTAACAACCCTAGTTGAATATATGCTTAGAGATTATTAAGTAAAATTAATTAGATAATTAATTGTCCTAATATGGTTTTAATTAAACAATGATTAGCATTAATAATAATATTAATTAAATATTTATTTATTAATTAATTGTTTATAACTTTTGATTGATTGATTAATTAATTAATTAATTACATATCACATTCAATGACATGGGTAATAAATTTAAGGGGCTTAATAATTTTAATTTGTTTAATTAAATGCTTTATGTATGCAGGAGGGGATAAGACATTAAAGAAGGGGATAAGATATTAATGAAGGGGATAAGATATTAAAGGGGGAGATAAGGAAATTAATAAGGGGAGGAGAGTCGGTGAAGGAGGATATGATGGGCAAGAGTCTTACGGGTAAGGCATTCTTTTGGGAGGAGGAAGCATTTTTTAGGAGAGGAGATATTTCTATGGGAGATTTTCTGTGGAGATCTCTGGTGTGAGGAGTTTGGTTTTGGGAGTTTTTGGTGAATCAGAAGCAGGGGGAACCGATTTGCTGGGGGTTTTGGGCACGGAGTCCAAGATATCCTTATGGTATCCTAGAGCTAGGGAGCTGGACAGGCTGCTCCTAGATGGTAGGGAGGAAAATTCAGTTTTGGGCAGTGTTTGGCACAATTTCAACTTCAGCATTGGACCAACAGAGACTGGGGTTAGCATCAGGAAGGGGTAATTTATTTTACGTATTTATTGCAGTGTTATGTTGTTGCTCGTAAGTGAATTAGAATCTGTTCATAAATTTTAATTAAGATGAATGGATATATGCTGGTTATGATGTTATGAAATGTTAGGATAGCATTTCCTTAAATTAAACTTTATATTATTTTTCTGGTTTTATAAGGCTTTGTGGAGTAGAACCTTACACATGGTATCAAAGCTTTTTGTTTGAAATATGGGCTTGAAGGGCCAAGCTCTAGCTCCATCTCCACCTCCTGCAAGACAAACCCACTAATATCTATTATATGCAGATCAATATATATCTTTATACATAATTCTTCCTGCCTCCAAAGTTTCACTCATTTCTCTCCAATATGGTTCAAAAAAAAATATGGTTTTAAGAAAAAGTTGCAAAAGACTACTCACTAGTACCGACGTTGCTTATATAGAAAGAAAACTAAGTTAGCACACTTAATTAAGGAAAGTAATGGTTCAGGAATGGTCTCCATGATGGAGATCTTAAAAGTTACAGGGAGCAATTTTTATAGTGCAGGAGCCAACTCCAAGGTTTCTTCCAAAAATAAATCGTATCAATAGCAAGTTCCGAAGGCAGTCCAATCCAAAGAGAAGTCAATTTATTAGTGATTTACTTGGGCAATCCCCGTAATGAAACCTCGAATAAAAATGTGTGTCCTCCCAAAAACGCATGCCCTCTCAAAACCTAGAATAAAAATGCTTTGAGAATAAGAAAATCCCCTTAAAATTAGGGCTGACTTCAAAATACCTAATTTCTACCCTCATTCCAAACCCAAAACCTTGCCCGATAAAATTAGCATGCTTTTCTGGAAAATTCTTATTCCCATAATAGAGTAATTCACAACTAAAAAGGGACCTCTAGTTCACAAAATTTTGATTTGAAAATTTGCATAGAATGAATCTCGTAGGAACCTGATCAGTTGAGCTGTTGTTTGAATCATGCGAGGAGGGATTTAAAATGGTTCCTTTGGGCATTGACTGGCAGTAATAAAGGAGTAGGAAATGTGCATATAATTGAACAATCACGGTCCGAGATATTTTTAATGAAAAAAAAAAAACCCATTGAAAGAA
>JASDQU011178045.1:0-26419 GCA_032191745.1 Picea mariana
TGATTCAATGTTTTGCAATGTAATATCTCTAAAACATGGATCTGGTTCAACATTAGGTTGAATGGATGGGAGAGATATTGATGTTTCTGAAACCTCAAACATATTACCCAATTTCACACCTACAGCCTCACTTATTACTTTAACACTATTAACTGCAAATTCTTCCATTGGTCCTAGAGCTTCTATTATACCATCAGATATAGGACTCATTGTCTCTGAATAAGAAGGCCCACCTGCACTGGCATATTTGGTCATATGACTTGAAACACCCTTAGATATTGGAGTCCCTGTGCATGTATCCACACTCGTGATATTAGCCACGGGGTTTGAAGCTCCAGTTGCCAGTAAAGATGGAGAGATTCCATTATCTGCAGGAAAACACTTTTCCTCCCGTGTTTGCAAAGATGATCTGACATTCTATGGAACCCATCGCCTTGCCTCTTACTTTGCACGAATAAAATTCTCCAGATGAGCTCGATCATTTTCTGCAGGTCGCTTGAAATTTGGGGGAAACTTTGCTTCCCAGTAAGCATTTGCCTTGGCATTGCAATTTCCAATGAAATAACTGTCTTGCAATTATCATAGAAGTTTCAAAGAATATTACTAAATTATTGACTTACATCTCAAGATATGATATTAAACGGGGGTAGGGGATCTTCCTCCCAGGGTCTCTTTGGATGATCAGAAAAGATCAAATGTGTAAGTATGGACCAATAATTTGTTAGTGTTGATCTCCATGCCTGGTTATCTTCAAGGAATACTTCAGTGTGAACACCATGGATTGAAAGTAAATTTGATCTTGGCATCATACGAGTAGGCCATCTTGTTTGGTTCAAAATGGGGATCGATCTGCGGCTAAGAGTTCCTCCAATGCATGAGAGGAGTGGCTGATAATAAGGAGACTCTACATCTTGCAACTTATTGCAAACAGCGGGTAGTCTTCCAACATTGCGAGATGCATAACAGTCTTTACTACTCGTCTTCTTCCAAACAACGGTTTCTTCTTATTGTGACAACAGAACCCAGCAGAGCTTCTGGGTGAACTCCTGAATAAATTTCCACTTGATCCTGTTCAGTATTCAGTGTAGCTCCATGTAAGTTTGTCAGTGGTGAAGTCGAAACAAAGTACCCACCAGGTTTATGAACCCGATCAGCTTCAATCAGAAAAGCACCACCTTTCTGCTCCCAATCAATGTCGCACCTTGCACAGTGAACCATATCAAAGGAAAGTGGAGGATAGGGCAATTGTCTAGAAATAAAAGATGCAAGCATTGCAAGAAGACCCCTCTCAAGAGCTAATTGAACTTGACTTCCATACAACTCATACATAGCTATGCACACGGTTAACAACTTTTTGGAGAAGAGATGAGCCCCAAAACTACCAAAACCACAACCAATATCCAATACCGTATGAACCTCAGTATTATTTATGAATCTAAGGAAACCATCATATTAGCGAGCATGAGCGTGGCAAGTGAATAATAACTCAATTTCTGGTGTTTATAGCTGTAATATCCCCAAACTCAACTATGTGCCAACGTAACCACTGATATCTTTAACTTAAGCAATGTGTCGATCATGTAACCAACTTACCAATAGTTACAAAAATAGCCATAGGCATTATATTAAAAGATATGCATGAATATCCATACATCTTATGAAACCAAAGGTTGAGTAGGCCAAATAAGAAGTCAATCCAAAATTAATGCATTGCAATTTCAATGAAATCCAATCACACAATCAATCTAATAATGTCCAATGAGTATACCAATGTGTGCGAGTGTTATACCATAATGTTCAAACATCCGACATGCAATTCAAAACCCAAAATCATGTTCTCGCCAATCAAACGTTTAACCAAGGTGTCAAATCGATATTACATACATTTGATATGCCAAGAGCTGTGATAAGGATCAACAATAAGGATTACAAAAGATGAATCAAGACCTTCATGCAATTCAATGAATCAATGTTTAGGCAAATCATACAATGCGAATCCAAAGGCTAAATGTTTTCAATAAAATTGAGTTATATAATCCATTGAAGTATGAAAACGGATAAAGGATATTGCCGATCATGCAAAAATCAACAAAAGATAAGCGCAATATGCATAATGACGCAAAAGGTATTGGCAATTCAGATAATGATCGAAATGTGACCTCGAAAGGAGAAATTTTCATGCTTGCAATTGTGAAGACTTAGCGAAGACAAGCATGCAAAAAGGCACAAAGAATAAATTCGTCGTTCATTTGAGATTTGCGACGAAAAATCAATGTTTGTGAAACATTGGTGTAGGCAGCTCATGAGACAATGAAAAATGTGAATTGTCTGCCAACATTTCCATGGTTTGAGCCTCTTTCCCTTTCTTTTCAACTTTCCTGGGTCGAGGGACCTTCATTTCAGTAACAGGGGTGCTTATTTTCTGTGTGCTTAAGGGTGACATCTCTGTTGTCTTTATTTTGATAGATTGTATGTTAGTAGTTTGTTTTTCAGTATTTTTTACAACTGCTTGGTCGGTTTCAACCCTGGGCAGTATCTTTTTAACTAGAGCAGTTGTGGAAGTTGTGTTCCTAGGTCTCAGGTTGTATTTCTGGTGGAGCTCAGCCATTATTCCATCAGCTACTCCGTCATAAGTTGAATCTTCAGAAAAACTATTGTTCTTATTTTTCTTAGTCTGATACTCTGCAGTGAGATACCTTTCGTAATCATGTACCGTTATATAAGGTTGTAAGTAGTCATCACCGAGATTGTTCATATCCTCTTATAACTCCTCAAAATCCTCTATGTCATGTCCTCCTATAAAGTTTTCACTTTTAAAAGGGGTTTGAATTTTTTGATCTTCATTTTTAACATGTTTTTTATGGTTTTGAGGATTAGGGTTTTTTCTGAATTCTTTTCTAGGGTAATATTCATTTTTAGCTTGATCCAGTTCCATTCTCGATATTTTGTTTGACAGATATTTGATAATTCTAGCCATATCACCTATTTTATCTTCTGAGGATCTCCTTGATCCAGAGGGTCCACCTTGATCCCTGTATCTCCTTATTTCTTTGTTTCCAATCTCAAATTTGGTTTTGAGCTTCCTTGATGCCATCATGTTAGACTCAATTTTCAAGGCATCATCTTGCATCTTGGTCAGATCAACTGATATTCTCTCTCTTAGTAACAAGGTGAAGTCAGGGTCAAAAGCACCAGCGAAAGTCACTTTTGCTGCGGGTTGTGAGGGTTTAACCTCAGTTGGGATCTTATTATATAATTTGCTGAAACATTGGGTGAACTCGAGGACTGATTCAGAGTTTTTCTTTCGCAGAGCTCCGAATTCGGTTAGATAATAGAGATGGTCTTTACGCTCACCCCACTG
Source organism: Picea mariana (assembly GCA_032191745.1). Classification (NCBI taxonomy): domain Eukaryota; kingdom Viridiplantae; phylum Streptophyta; class Pinopsida; order Pinales; family Pinaceae; genus Picea; species Picea mariana. The sequence continues at coordinate 3,362 of JASDQU011178045.1, forward strand.
TCTGATAAACGTGTTTTCAAGTTCGTATGAAGGTATTGATCCAGCTAGTAGGCCTCGAAACCAGGTTATCACTTGCCCCTCAAAAGTTTGAACCAAGAGTCTAGAGTAAACATCCTCATCTTCTAATCCCAAAATGTCAGCGAATTGATCGAAAAAAATAATGTGTTCGGTTGCCATTAAATCACCTTCTCCTGTGAACTTGGGCAGGTTTTTCATGTAATTTTCTGGAAAATCATGGAGAGGGACTAGTAGAACCAATGGGGCATATCTTGCAGCAACCTTTGCAAATATCCGAGGAGGTGGTACCTAGCCGCTTGCTCCTCCTCCTTGACCACCTGCGGCGGCAACTCCTGCCCCACCACTCCAATTGCATCCATCGTGGCTTTAGTAGTAAATGTTTGGGGGTTATAAAAGAGGGTTTGAAGAAAAGGGTTGTCGACGGGGATGAAATTTGAGGAAAAGGACCTTGGGGAATGTGGACCGGTTCCTTTAGAATCACTGGGTGAAGATATAGGGGAATCAACAAAAATCAAATCAAGATATATAGGGTAATTTTTTGAGTTTCGGGAGGTGGTAAAATGAACCTCGAGAACCAAGGGGGAGTTGGTTGCAAGAGGAAGTGAGGTAGACCTTCGTTTTCTATTGGTATGGAAAACAACTGAGAAAGCCTCGGTCTTAAAAACAGGTAGAACCAAATTCAATTCTTGGGTCATAACTTTACTAGCAGAGTATTTCCTATTAGGGGACGGAACACTTGATTCATTGTGTTTATATTTAGAGTCAGACTGTGTGGATTTAAATTGATAATATTTATTTGTCGATAAGACAGTCTGCCGAAAGTATCTTCTTAATTTTAGAATTTTTTCTAGTTTGGAAGAAGGCGAAATCTGCTTATCGTCTGGATTCTTCCTGGTGTTCTTCTGGTTTAGAGCTAGCTTAAATAGTGTGGAGTCTCCAAGTGAAAGATAAAGGTTAGCCTTAGAATATTTCCAAACTTTTTTCACTACCAAAGAAGGAAAGTGTCAATGGCATTCTTCCTAGGGAAAAGGGATTTCGTTACTCTGTCCCCGGCAACAACACCAAAAATATGTTGTTCCTGAGTTTATACTTTAAGGCTCTAAAGTATACCATCAAGGAATCTGAAATAAAAGAGGAAGAGAGGACAGTAAAGACAACTACTTAAATGATGAATATTAAGGTTGGTTTCTGAACTGTCTCTATTGGAATTCCAAGTTTTCCTGAATGTTGATATCTCTCTCAATTGCTTCCCATGAACATTCTGACTCAGCTTGGTTATTTGTTGTTTGTAAGATGGTGTTGAATAAATTTAGGGCAATACTAGTTTGATCCGAAAGACCAGGTTCGACGTTGGGTTTCCTTGTAACTGGCACTGTCATGGAGGATGAAAGATAAGGGAGATGTAGATATGTATTTCTTTTTAGACTTAGTTATCTCTAATTTACAATGTAAAGAGAATGATTTTAAAACACGAATTAATGAGGTGAGTGAATCAAAGGTCTTTTCTTGTATCTGAGTTAAAACTTAAAGAAAGGGAAACATGTATGATATGAAGAAAACACAAAACTACTAACAAGGAGAGGAATTAATTTAAGAGGAATCTCACATTGTAATAGGAGATTATGAAGCAAGAAAGATATTAATGAAGCATATGATGTTGTAATCCAAACATTTGCAGGTCTTACATCAGTTAATAACCGATACAGAGGAAAAAACTGTAAATGATCTAAATAACAAGAATAATGTATTTCCATGGTAGTGGTTGTACTAAATTGTAGTCAAGCATTCAATAATAAAACACAAGAAAGAACGATGAAAAGACAGGGAAACACATAACTCAAACTTGAAAAAATCTGAAATCTTCAATCTGCTTTCCTATTAATTCAGAGGTTCTTTTAGATGTCTTCGTCACAATGCCTTTTTTAGAGAGGGAAAAAATCCCTTTGTCAGTCTTCTCTCCTTTTATTTATACAAAATCATCGCTACTTGATAGTTAGCGATCTTTTTTTTTCAGGGAAAAAGAAGGAAAAATAGTTACAAAACTGCAACCTTAATAGTTGAATGATTAACATTTCATTGATCTATCATTTCAAAAGTATGAGACTTTGAACGATATTTCACTTCTTAGTTGAAGTCTCTCCTTCTTTTGAAGTTATACATTCAACACACTTTTCTAAAAAATGAACAAAAATTTTATGGATGGTGTCGGGAGATATTTAGTTTCAAATAGATAAAATTGTATTTGTATCTTTGGAACCTGGTCTTCAAGACCTTTACCGGCAGATTTCATCACTTGCAGCTTTAAATTAGGTTATACCAGCCATCTGTCTATCTGATTGGTATTGATTTTTCTCAACTGTGAAATTTCTGCATGAATCTCCTGCAAGCTCTCTTTGTGGTATAACTGTTGTTTCACAATGATTATCTACCCTAGTAGTCTAGAGTAGTCATTTCTTTCGATTCCTAAAGCTTTCTTATCCAAATAATCAAAGATTCCCTCACAGCCATCTTTGATTTATTTGATTATCTTCTTGTTTTTAACTATGTTTGTTTCCCATGCTTTGAGCATAATGTCTCCTCTTATATGTTCTGTGACAGAAATTTTTAAATCTTTCGGCATCTCCCTGTTCCCTGAAGATGCGAATGCCTTCTTAAAAGTATTCCTTGTTGTTTTAGCCTCTTTTTCTAGTAAAATAATGTTATCAAGAGATTTTCTTACCTCTTGAAAGTAATGCAGGATGATCTCTATTTTGGAGATCAATCGTTGTTGTTCAGCTTCTATCTTTGTATGGGATTCTAATGAGAGGGCTTGAAAAGCCTTCAGGTCTACAACCCGACCTTCTATCAAACTCAACTTATCCTATAATTGTTTAACAAGCTCACTCTGTTGTGTAACCTGTACCTGACTTACTTGTATCCTCTGGTTCATTTGGTCCAAGCTAGTTTTGAGTGACTGGATTTCTTTCCTTTCAGCAGCTCTGACCTGCTCCAGACTCTTATTCACCTCTTCTCTCATGTTCTTCTTATCATTTTTCAATTGATCCTTCAATTGATCTATCATGTGTTTACTCTTCTTTATCATTGTTCTCATGTTCTCCACAGTAAAAAAGTGTGTTGTTGCCATGGCTCCCAAGGAGCCTGCTACCTCTATAGTAAAATCCTCCTCTTCCAGTTTCTGGCCATCTATCAAGACCCTATTCTTTTTCACCACACTCCCTTCTCTCATATGAATTTATTTCCTTACAATAGCCTTCCTCTTCTTCTTGAAAAAATAATCAGAAGGAGGGATCTCAACTCTGGGAATAGGGGTGAGGTCACCAGCATATATATATCTCATCTATGGGAATCCAAAGGTGGACTGTAAAGGAGTTAAGGAAGTTATGGAACTTCCTAGATCTGTAGACCCTGTTCCTCCCCTAGCCTTGGGTATAATGACATCAACAGCAGGTGATGAAGCATGAGTGGACATACCAATTTTAGGAGTTTTCTTGGGCCTCCTCTCTTCTTCCATCTCTAGATCTTCTGTCTGTAATGCCTCTTCATTTTGTGAAGAGCCTTCAGCCTCCTGAGGAAATTCTTCAGGATTGGATTTATCTTGCACTTCTTGTTTGGAACCTGGAAGAATATCTTCTTGTTCCTGAGGAAGGGTAATTGCTTCTCCTTGCAGTACATTGGGCAGCCCGCTCCATCTGTGCTTCTGGAAGGTCTAAAAACTAGCTTCCAAGTCAGATGGCAGCGTCTGTACTCTTTGTAATACTTCCTCATAGGTCCTAGTCCCTTTGAACAGATCATCACAAGGGGACTTCTCATGTTCATAGGCCTTCATATTACAATGGGCCATGTTTTTTCCCACTATATGGTAAGTATCGTGCTTCCTGTGCTCAAGGTTTACCAATTTAACCTCCTCTAGCGTTGCCGCTTCAACTTTGGAATGACCTAAGTTGAGCAATGAAAATTTCCCAATTTGAACAGGAAAAACTGGCCAAAATTTATTTTCATCCACTTTTAGTTCAATCCCAATTTCACCTGCTACTATTTGATGAGCCACCTCCCTACACACCAGTCTGTCAGAGAGGAATTTTGGTAGGGCGTGTGGGGGGATTGAACACCCGAAAACTCTAACGTATGAAAAATTCTCCTCTATGAACCAGTCAACAACTTCTCCAAGGTTTCCTATGACTAACTCTGAAATGCGGGGAGGCATACAACCGTACAACATCTGATGTAGTGGTATGACCACGAAATGACAAATTTCATAGAATGAATCATTGGCATTTTCTTCCCAAAGTTTAGAATGATATTCATGAATTGGCTCCAATTAAGTAAGATTCCAACTCCAATTCATCAAAGGGAAAGGGGTCGAGAAACATATGGCATCCATGATGTATGCCGACATATAAAAGGCTAATGGTCAGCCCTTTGATCTTGCAATCTGATATTCCATGACCTCCTTTTCCATGTTATCGGATAAAATCTTATCCCAATTGAAACTGTAACCTTTTGCTGCCTCGTGCAAAAGAGGCACCCATTCTGCAAGGAAATGGGTGGGACTTTTCTTACCGAAAAGTATACATAACATCATCACCACATAAATCATATACTCATTCAATGAGGCTGTGGCGTAAATAACATGGGTTTCAACCCTGAAATTTCCCTCGTTTCTCCACCAGTCTTTGATTATGTCAGGATAGGTTTGGTCTGCCTCCAAACATTCTTTTCTTTGAAAATTACTCACAAAACCTTGATTATAAACATACTTGGGACTGGGGGATAATTTATACATTACTTGTATATGTTCCGGCCTAAAAGAGCCAATCATGACCCTTCGACTGTCCAGAATGCTCCTCGTATGTATGTCAGCTCACTTTAAGGCCCAACTGATCATGTCATTATAAGTCATAAGTCGTGACTGTGCAACTATTTTTTGGAGCTCAGACTCCACTATATCTCCAAGCTTGTTGTCGGTGTCATGAGGGAAATTTTTAATTTCATAATCCAAAGTCTCGAAAATTTGTCTCCAGGATTTTATGGAATCAATGGCATGCAATGTTGTATCATATATAACGTCTCCGTCTGGACGCGAGCCTTTTGAAATATCTTCTCTTTTCTTGGGTGCCTTCTTAGGTGCCATGATACCTATGCTAGATCAAAGACCTGTTTACAGAGAAAGTGTGTATAAAACTAGGTAAACGTGACTTGTAGCAAATGTAAAGGATAGCTATGAAGTTCGACACATAAGACTTTCTTAACCTTCAATTTAGTGTTAAAACGAGTGAACAGACATAGACGAAGAAAAATTAATTCTTTTTAATGGAAATATATGCCTAGAGATATGCTTTCATGTCAAAAAATATCTTCATTTATCCATTATTAATGTCGTCATATATCGGCGATTTCGAAATTGAAGTTTCAAAAATCACCACCTTCTTCAATTCCCGAAATGCGAAAGGCGGTTTAATTATTTCTAATCCTGTTTTTAAAAACGAACTAACCTGAAACTTAAGCCTTGTTTAGAGAAAATACAATTTCGAGTTTCAGAACTTCGGGGATCCTGTTTTTAAGGAATAAGTCACAAGCAATCCCCGGATCACAAAATCACGATGAGATTAGTGAGGTGCTAAGACACGTATTAGAGATTTATTTAAACCAGGTCAATAATTAATTACTTTTTTAATTTCTGGAAAAATGAGGATCAAGAGTCTGAGGGTTGAGCGTTTGAAGGCTCTTTAGTGGCAAGAAAAACCCAAATTTGTGAAATATTAAGGGAAATATAATATGTTTAGGAACTTAAGTAATCACGGGTTTAAAGAGTGTTCATGGAAAACGATAGGAAAGTAACCTTTATTTCTCCCCCCTTTTAACTTTTTTAAACATATTAAACCTTTTGGGACTTCGGCACCAGGAAAACAAGATAGTCGAATATAATACTTCAAGGAAAGTCAAATCTCGAAAACCCAAAAACGAAACGGAAAGCTTAGATCTCATTTTGATTAAGGGTGGCTCCATGACTTAGGAAAAAATGAAGCTTCAGTTTTCAAGGATGGGAAAAAAAAATTAAACTTCGTGTCAACAGACCCTAAGGACAGCTCTTTCAGATGTCATGCATCTTTTCTTTAAATCAACAAAAGTAGAATTGTCGAAGGCCCAATCAATTCCTAGCAATGCAGGGTAAGGGCATCTATCATCAATAATTTCAATTACCTCAAAATCTGCAAAGGTCCTAACTTCGTCGATGTCAACAGGGACATGCCCCAATCGTCCAAATGGATTGGCAACTTGTTGATTAGCCATTCTAAGCTTGATAGGGGAATAGATCAACTTTGTTTTTCCCATTAGTGCCCAAGTTTTCTTCGTCATGACATTGACCTCCGACCCTAAGTCGAGGACCACATAGTCTATATCATACTCTCCTATTTTAGCTTTCAAATGCAATTCTTTGTTTGTTCTTCTCTTCTTACCAATCTGGTGTACTTCCCTATTTAGTAAGGGGTCTACCTTTCCTAGCTCATATAGCCTTATTAGATTGTGTAACTCTTGCACAACATTCTCATCCCGAATTAACTTAAGACAAGTGTACAAAAATTCATTGAGTTTACTTACATCTTTTCCTTCTTTCGATGAAGCCGATTGATCAAATGCCTGAGGCATTCCATACTCTTTTATTTATGGTCACCTTTTAGATGAGGATCCTTGGTCCCCCTTGAAATCTTTTCTTGCTTCCTCGAAGATTTTTCTTTCTTTCCTTACATCAAAAGCCTAAGTATTCTCCACATCTTTCTTGATACCTGAATCTTCTACGATCTTTCTTTGGATTGTTCTATATTCTCCTGTAACAACGCCTCCTAGAGAAATAAAAACGACTCTAGGGTATGTTCCACATGGTTTGACATATATCAGTTGCACTTGTGGGTTCTTCTAGGGTCCTCATATTTCCTGAAGCTTACCAACAACATAGAGCATTCTTTTATGACATGCTCGAAAGAGTTTCAATAAATGTAGGTTGTGCAAGGATTTTGACAATCCCTTACCAAGTGTCCCGACTGCGCGCAGTTATAATAGATTATTTTTCCTTGGCTTCGACCCATATTTCCTTCTCTTCCTCATCCTTTGTATCCACTGTGAGGGTTGAATTTTCCTATCCCTGGAGAGTTGTACTACAGAGTGTTTCCTTCTTGTTGTACTTCAGCTTGAATCTTGTATATGTCCCTCAACCTCTCATGCATGAGATCATAACCTCTACAATCTCAATCATCATGCCCCACTAATTTACAGAATGTGCAATACAAGTTTGTGGGTGTCTGAACATACTTCTGCATGTAATAGCAATCGCATGGGTGATGCCTATTTCTGCATACATCGCACCAGGGTAGGTTAACTTGCTTCAAGGGGCTCGGTGCTCCTGAGGCCAAATACTCATGAAATAAGGGATAGTGTTCCTTATCATGACCTTTGGATCTTCATCTTACACACCATATATCTTCTCTTTTGTCCTTCCCCTTGTCCTTCTTCATATCCTTGACCTGCAGAGACAAACTAGTCAGCTGGCTCAAGATCTAATTCATGCCTGAGCTAGATTCCCTCATAGGTGTTGATTCAAGCTTCATGGTGATCTCCAAAGATTATTCCTATGAGGAAATATTTTGCTACATTAGAGGGAATTTGATATGTGGTAAAAATTCCACGATGAACCATTATTTGTTCTATTCATCGAGGATCCAAAAAGTTAATCATCCTGTTAGGGTCTTGAATCTCTGGTCAAACTCCCAAACAGGTTCTGCTACCTTTTGTTTGATCTCTTTTAGCTTTATAATGCATTGTGACTCTGACTTAGGTTTCTTAAAATCTGTAATCAACGCATTCTTGATCTCGTTTAGTGGCTTAGGTTGCACCAGTCTTTGGACAAGTTTCATGTACCAGCTCAACGCGCAGTTCCTTAGCGTAGTGTTGAACTGGGTTCTCTTGATGTTTTCGTCGGTGATACATTTAATATTCCACACGGCCTCACATAGGAACCAGTGTTGATCAGTATCCTCATATCCATATCCCCTAAAGATAGGGAGCCTCATCTCATCTACCATAGAGTTCCCTAGGCTTCCTGTCTAAGTATAGGCTGAGTTGCTAGTAACAACACTCTGAAGACTCTGGTGGTTCTGTCTATTCTGGATGCTTGGTGCTATTGAAAAAATAGGAGGTTTAACATTACTTACTTCAATAATCTATGCAGTTCCTAAGGTTTCTGTCTCTCTTTGGCGAAGTTCTTTAGCTTCCCCTTCTTCTTTTCTGGTGGGTTCTGAATTTTTTTAGTCGGTTAGATCTACCTCTTCTTCACTACAGAAACCCTCTTCTCCGTAGTTTTTATTAAACAAGTTCTTGAGGTGAACCCCTTTGAATACTCTTCCACTGTGCATATGTCTAGCTTCTGTGTCACTGTCATTGTCTGAATTTCTGAACATTAGTCTTTTCAATTCTAGCCAATCTACTGTATCCTCAAGACATTCTTTCCATGCAACAACATCTTGATTCTTAGCTTTAGAAAGTGCAAAAATTTTCCTCTGGGTCCTTTGAAAAAGTATTTCTCGGCTTGGCTATATGATTCTACCCTATCAACAACAAATTTGGTGATATACCCTCCAATGGTACTAGCAAACCAATGATCTATTGCTCTGGATACAATGTTGACAACTCTCTTGACCTTCTATATCAATGCTGGTGTCCAAACCACAAGAGGTCTATATCTGATCTTGAATTGGGTATCGGCTAACCTAGCCAACCACTCAAACAACTCCTAGTGGATTCCTCCAAAGAAGATCTCATGAATGTTGGTGAAGAGGTATCTTTGTAGCCAATCTTTAGTACTTAGTTTAGGGTTCTTATTCTAGGCTTCAGTGAAGTCCCTTTCTTGATCCTCTATCCACTTTTGAATCTTTTTCTTTGATGGGAACCACCTTGACATTCCCTTACACAGATTATGGTCCTGGCAATGGAACCATTTGTTGGCATAGGGGCAGACCTAGGGTTCACTTGAAGAGCGCACCAACAAGCCCTAGCTATTGGCCCTTTCGGCAACACCTGCGAAGCAAATGTAGTCTCACCCGAAGTAGCTAAAAGTGGGGTTGTAGGGAAAAGGTGTCTACAACTAGGGGAATATCAAGTGGAATTAATACAACAATACTGCAACATTCATATACCTCTTACCATCTAGATCTACTCTACGCAGCTATAAATATGATCTAACACAATAATGCAAATAACAACATAACAATGACAGAGATTCGGGCATCAATCACACATACGACATAAAATATACGTGTTTCACCCTCTCTCTAGCGCTACATCCACAGAACTGTTCTTATGATATATTAATATAAAGCTTACAATTTTGATCTGCGCTCTTAGTCAGCAGATCTTCTCTCTTCCTCTCTCTGTCTCCAACCTTCTTCTTCACCCAGCTGCATGAATTGATCTTCACACCTAGATGAAGATATTACAATACCAGAAGGCTCTCACTCTCAGCACTCCTCTCTCTCACAATACAATAATCTCTCAATCAACAATAATCAATATCAATACCCCACACTAGTATCGACCCGACCTAGGCTCTCTCGACCTCTATTTATACATTATAGTCCCTAACCGACAGCCTTAGGTTGAAACCTAGGTGTCAAAGCACTAATTACCCAAAACCCTAGGTGTCTAAAACCCTAGGTCAACTTGACCTGCCTTTTCAGGGCTTCGCCAACCTATCTTTCCTCCCTTCTCACAGGGTACTCCAAAGCATCCAATGGTGGATTTATTTGCTTGTTGAGTTGTCCTTGATCCATCTTCCTTGTTGATCTGTTATCCTCGATCTCCTCATCCAACGACTTTCTTTTCCATACTTTGCTCTAGCTTTTCTTCTCTTTTACTTACTTCGACCCAGTGACAGTCACTGTGTCTTCCGCACAGTTCGTGTTTGACCTTTTCTTCCTCGATCTTTGCTTTCTTCCATAACCAAGGGCCAACATGGACCAAGAGATATTATAATTATTTTTTCTTTCACAAAGCCATTGATACCAAACAAATTGATCATTTTCTTTATACAAGGATGCAATAGGTACCTTTTGTAAGATTATGTTTAGTGTAGATCAAAGAATTGTTCCATATGGAATATCCATGTTATAGGATGTTTACCATTAAAATTCCTCATATTGATCTTTGGAATCACTTAGTTCCTTGGTGTCGAATTGAAGCCTTGATGATGTGGATCTTGGAGTAATGAATAATCATGATTCTGGGACTCAATATTTATTTCCTCTACATTTTCATGATTTCCTTGTGTTGGTTGTGGAACCTAATTATCTTCCCAATTTATATGCACATACGCATACCCGCCTCATGTCGGGGGTTTGGGGGGAACATACACCCCCCACCTCGATTGGGGGGAACAGGGGCTAGTGGCCCCCAAAATGAAATTTTGGGAAACTTTCCTTGCAAAATATTGTAATTTCACAGTCAATCCAGACCATTCACTATAAGGTCACATATCTGATGGTAGAAGTTATGTTATTTTTTTCACCAAAGAAGGAAATCCTCTTTTTTTGTGAGGGAATTGTACTACAGGTGTGAATATGAGAGAGAACGTTGTATTCTAAGTGAGGAGACGTGAGAGAAGGAATATGAAGTTATATTATGTGTGTTGTAGTTTGTATCCCTTAATTTGTTGGATAGTAATAAAGTAAGGATTGGTAATTTATTCGTGGACGTAGCCCATATTGGGTGAACCATGTATATATTGTTGAATTTTTACCACTTCAACCCAACACTTGACAATTAGAGAAAAAAAAAAATCTATTTATCTACTAAAAACAAAATTGAGTAATCAATGAAATATGTAGCAGAAGCATAAACAAGGAAACCAAAATCATGCATACATAAACACCAATATATTTAGGTAGATTCCCATGGAAAAACCTCGGAGGAAAAACTAGTGATGAGAATGATTTTATTATGATAAAATCATGTCTCTCGTAATAGGGATAATGTCCCAGTGAGAGAAATATAACTACAGACAAACATGGAAAAGTATGACCTATTATACTTACCATAACTACATGATTTTCTAGGTCTACATGATTCACCTTCTTGTGACTCATGTATGTACACAGGTGTCTCCACTATGACTCGCATACATGTATGGAAAAATTGTACAAAAATATTTGTACGACGTGACACTTCTCTGTGGCTTCCTCCGACTGAAACCCACTTGTGTTTCCTCTATTCTCTTTCTCCTTGACCTGATCTCTAGATGGAATTCCTTCTCCACCTATTCAAGATATTGAATCACATTCCTTCATGATCTAACACTCTAAAAAGTTAATCCTATACTCTCAATAATCTCAAGTGTATCTTCTCCTTCACCCTATCCTTGCTTTTATAATTATGAGTTATGATCTATTTCTAATCTCACTTGAGAGTTATATTACATGTGAAGATTTCATGCTAAGTATTTTTAGCACTTTTCTCAAATAACTCAATTAACTAATCACATAATTAATTAATAAAATCAATTTACTTTAGTAATTCCTTTAACTAAAGTAAATTCAAGAGTATAAGGATTTGGATGATTTCCACATGTCTAGACACATAGACCAATGTGGAAATACTTTTTTGTTGCTACCAAAAGAATCAACACTCCCTCTTAGTGAAGAAGGTACTCTGCACCACTCCAACTCTGTCTCTAAAGAACACAAACTTCCCTTTCTCGAAGGGCTTGGTCTGAATATCTGCAACCTACTCATATGTGGAAATATATTGAAGCTTCATTTCTCCCTTCTAGATCCTATCCTAAATGAAGTGATATGTGATATCAATATGCTTGGACATGTCATGGAATACTAGATTCTTTGAGAGTTTGATAAAACTCTGATTATCACAGTATATCACAGTAGGCTCCAACTCCCGATCAAATAAATCTGTAAGCAATTTGTGAAGCCAAATGGATTCATAGCTAGCCATATCCACTGCCATATACTCTGCCTCTACTAAACTGAGTTCTATAAAATCCTCTTTCCTATTGAACCAAGTAATCATTGTTGATCCCAAGTTGAAGCAACACCTTGAGGTGCTCCTTCTATATATTGCACTATCTTCCCAATTTGAGTTTGTATATCCCTAAAAATCCACTCCATTTCCTCTAATATATCTCAATCCATACTCCATTGTACATATCAAGTACCTGATCACATGTTTCATTGTGATCCAATGCACCTGCCTCAGCTCCACCATGAATTGAATCAATGTGTTCAAAACAAAATAAATATATGGCTTGGTTTTTACCAAATACATCAAGGACCCTATCAGTTGCATGTATATCCTAGGATCCACCAAATCTGAATATGAAGTTTCAATCTTATTCATGTTTTTAACCATAGGCATAGCCATTAGATTACAATCCTCCATCCTTAATCTCCTCAATATCTCTACTACATACTTCCCTTGTCTAATGAATATCTTGCATGATACCTTCCATACCTCTAACCCCAAGAAATAATGCATCAAGCCAATGTCCATCATCTCAAACTCACTATATAAATATGCTTAGCACCCTGCAATAATATTCTCTACACCTGTGATAAATAAATCATCAACGTACATAACCAAGATGAGAGGATCCTCTCCAATAAGTATGAAATACAAGTTAGGATCTGCCTCACTTTTGGTAAAGAATAGACTCTGCTAGTATCCATCAATAATGGAATACCATGCCATGGGTTCTTGTTTGAGCTAGTACAAGGATTTTTTATGTAGGAGAATAGTTAGCAAGCATGCGTGGCAAGACATCTCAACGCTTTGGAATCAATTCAGAATTTTAAGGACTGGAGATTATTGCGATTTTTTTGAAGCTGATTGAAAAAAAGAAGAAGATCAAGCGTTTGGAAGCTGGATGATCATGAGTGATCTGGGAGTTTTCACTATAAGTCTTGAATGTAACTGAACTTAGGTAGCTATTAGGTTTTCTTTTTCAAGTAGACGAGTAGTCAGGGGAACCCTAAGGACCCTCTGAGATAAATAGAGGTTTTCTACACCCAAATGAGGTTGTTCCGAATTAGTAGGAAATTTCTGAGTTTTTAGTTGTTGTTTGATTATAGTTGTAGCCATTTTTTATCTTGAATGAATACAACAGAGGAAAATTGATCCAAATGCATGGTGTTGTTACTATTTTTCAATTACTTGTTATTGTTTATTTCATGAATGAATGAATCACATTACAAGTAACTAAAATTGTGAATTTTTTGTATTAAGTTTCCATTGTATCTCTTCAGTTGAGTTTGTGCAAGGTGTTCACACAATCTGCAAGGAGTGCATCGACAGAGTCTTTTTCGACTTGTAAGCTCAGAAGAGATAGCACAAAACTTCCCCTTTGCAAGGAGTGCAAAGAAACTGCTGCAAGGTGTGCACAGTCATCTACAAGAACCCAAGCCTTGTGTAAGAATCTGTTGCAAGGAGTGCACATATCTAAAATTCAACTAAGTGTCGAAGTGACTCTGTAAGAAGTCAAAAGAGAAGAAATCGAGGAAGATCAGAAGAGATAACTCTTTCCGTAAGTATAGACGGGACCTAAGGGACAAACTCGTAGGAGGAACAAGGGCTGAGACCTTTGGGTACTTAGAAAATCTTCTAAGTCAGAGGAAGTCGAAAGCTTAGAAGGGAGAGTGACAGTGACCGTTGGATCACCGATTCAGAGGACCAATAGCCATCTGATCAAACTAAGGTGCACGAGCCTTAGCACTTTTCACATGCAGGAGAGGGAAATTGTACAAGTTTCAAAGTTGTGAAGGGAGATATGGACCGTCGTATTGTGAAATATTGTGGATCGTCGATCTAACGTGAGAAAAGTTTGAGGATTCGAACTTTGGGAGATTTGCAAGGAGGATTGGTGAAAACCTCCAAGGGATGAAGTCACGAAGTGATAAGTTCTAAAGTGCTTGGGAGTTGGGCCCCAGGTCATAGTTGGGGGTCACATCAGCAGGAGTCAATGGAAGGAGCTAGCGCCCGTTAGACTCTATTTCCTAGTTTGGGAATCGGAAGAGTCGGGTGGCTCATAGTAGAACAACTGAAGTCCCGAAGTTGTGAAGTGCCTTTTGGATAGGAATGTGGTCACAATCAGTGGTCATGTGGAGGAGGCTTGTGCTCAGTGCTAGTTCACGTGGGCAGAGTTTCATAAGGACCTGTGGATTTGTTTTGTGGAGGTTCCAGCAGGGAACCAAAGAGCTGCTTTAGCTCGAGAAACTTGAATATCCATAGACCGGGAGGTCAACAGACCCTGCCGAGGTAGGGGCACTACATCAAGTGGTATCAGAGGAGAAATTTTTCTTGTAGACAATAGGAAAAGGAGAGGAGACAAATAAGCTTGAAGGTGTACTCTGTGTGTGAGAGATAGTTAACATAATGGCACTGAGGAGATGAGTGGAGCCACCTTTGGCCAATCATGCTATAGAAAGAGAAATGTGAGAGCTTCATGAAAGATTAGAGGTGATGTAGGTACCGTAGAGAAGGGAGCCTGATGTTGGAGACATCAACGATGCAAAGAGTGAAGAAGTAGAAGTTGAAGAAGCTACAGAGGAAAATTTTGTCGAAGAACGCTTGATGAGAGCAGTTGTTAGATTGGGAGCTAGAGCCAAGATAGAGGTCCCATGTATGAAGGAAATTTGGATGTTGAAGAGATGTTGGATTAGATAAGATCCATGGACAAATATTTCAACTATGAAGACATCGATGAGGAGAAAAGGGTGAGACATGATTTCACTAGGCTAAAAGTACATGCAGCATTGTGATGGGATGAACTGCAGGCTGAGAGGATAAGCAATGGAAAACAAAAGATAAAGAATTGGGACAGAATGGTAGCCAAGATGAAGGCTAAATTCATGCCCAAAGATTATCAGATAAATCTGTTCAGGAAGATACAGAACCTGAGACAGAAGGGTATGACAGTTAAAGAGTACACAGAGGAGTTCTACAAGCTGAACATAAAAACTAGACAAAGAGAGAGAGAGATGAGGAAAACGTTGTCAGGTATATAAATGGCCTGAGGTATGAATTATAGGATGATATCAGCATGATGTAAGTGAGGACAGTGGAGGATTCTTATCAGTTTTCACTGAAGATAGAGGAGAAGTTGACCAAAAAAAAAGCCAACGAGGTGGAGGTAGGATCCCAACTCCAGACAAAGGAAAGGGATTTTCCCTTGACAAGGTACATAAAACCAAAGACGATAATACACAGTCACTCGGAAAGAGGAGGAAGTTCCTAAGGTAGACAAGGTGGTGGAAGTAATTCTTCTAGAGGAAGAGAGAGAAGCAAAGGATGAGAAGTAAAGTGCTATGCATGTGGATAGACAAGACACCTATCTTGGGAATGTCCCAAGAAAAATAAAGAAGGAGCAGGTGAATCTCACATTTTGGAAGCACAAAGAGGGAATATTGAAGCAGAAGGAGCAGAGGATGGAATATCCCTGATGTTGAGAAACATTCTCTTAAATCCAGAGGCAGAAGTTGAAAAGCCTTTGTAGAGGAATAATCTATTCAGAACAGCTTACAAGACTAAAGACAAAGTATGCAAGGTGATCATTGACAGTGGGAGCACTGATAACTTAGTATCCACAGAGATGGTGGAGAAATTGGATTTGGAGACAACTGCACATCCGAATCTATACAAAGTCTCATGGTTGCATAAAGGACACCAAGTAATGGTTACTAAACAATTCCTTGTTGAATTTAAGATAAGAGGGTATAGAGATGAAATTTTATGTGATGTAATCCCCATGGATGTATGTCATATATTGTTGGGAAGACTATGGCAGTTTGACAGGAAGGTCACTCGTGATGGGAGGAAGAATACATACACCTTGGAGAAGAATGGTAGGACACACATGGTTCTACCAATAGAAGAGAAGAAAGTGCAAGAGGAAGCCAACACAAGCATACTTCTCATGAGTGGGAAGGAACTCCTGAAAGAAGTCAAGAAAGGATAGGAGATGCAGTTTGTTGTGGTGAGGAAACCTTGAGTTATTCTTAAAAGTACTTCGATAGATGATTTACCTGAAGAAATTCAGGAATTGTTGGATAATTTTGCTGACATAGTGGTGGATGAGTTGTCTAACTCATTGCCACCCATCAGAAGTATCAACCACCATATTGATTTGATACCAGGATCACTTTTCGAAACCGGCTTGTTGTTGATGATAGTCGTGTTGGATAGGTGGCCCAACTTTTAAGTTGCATTGAATTGGTTTTCTTTTACAGTGGCAGAATCATTGCCCGGGCAATTTACTTATGCATAGTTGGTCTCTAAATGGTGGTGTTTGGTTGTATTATTAATCATCTTTCAGGCATGACAATATGATCTTGGTTATTTTGATTACTACATATATATGTGAATGAATATCATTGCATTTTGATGGGTTCTATTGTAGAAATAGTGAATTCATTATTATCTTGAAAACATGACTTTTGGGTATATTTGTGGATTGAAGAAATGCATGGAAGTAGTTGATGTTGATGCCTATAGATTGAAATTGGGAGATGTCCATGAATGTTTTTTAAATGAAGAATGTGTAAAAGGAAGGGAATAGAATCTCTTACAATTTATGGCACTGTGTTGTATATTTTGGATAGTGAACTAGTTAAATACATAGGAATTGTTATTCGGTCATGATGATTGTTGGTTGGTGCATATATTCTTACTGCATAACATTTTATGGATCACTTGATTAATATCATGAACATTAATTGTTATCTTCCACTCCCATTATCTCATTTTCCGCTATTACAAATCCTATCACCTTCCCATTTCATTCTTTCACCCCCTGCTATGAGATTGATTACAGTTAAGGGAATTTTTTTGTTAAATTGGATGGAAGTGGCAGTCTTGTGTAAATAATAGTGAGGTTTTATTGTTTGTTTAACAGTTGATTGTTTTGTCATTGAGCAGTGACCATGTCTTATTCCCTTTCATTATATCATATTTTCGCTCATTACAAACCACTTACATATCCCAAGACCCTATTTCACTTCCCTGCTCATTGATTAAGAGTAAAACAATTTGTATGGATTGGATTGCATGAGTCTGATACATTATGAGCCAAATCTATTTCATATTTTTAAGAGTTGTCATGCATGGTTATTTAAAAGATTATTTTCTAATTGATCACGCATGAAGGATGAGTTTTTTCATTCATGGAAGCCATGTCCAAGGTAATATAGGTAGAGGTAATTGGAACCGAGGCCCAAGAAGGCCCAGGCTCTCCATACATTTTGATGTTGATTCAGAAGATCTTGGCCAATTGTTTCATGCGAGATTCTTTAATTGGATTGGACAGGGAATAGTGTTGCAACACCCCTACTTCAACAGGTTCCACTTGACCTCCCGATCTTTGGAGCTTTCTATTTTCTTGAGCCGAAATGGCTCCTTAGTTCCCACTAGAACCTTCAATACAAATAATACCACAAGTCCTTCTTAGAAGTTACACCTGCATGAACAAGCACTAGGCATGAAACTTCACTCCACGTGACCACCCAGTGTGACCACAGATTTAACCTGAAAAGGTGTTTCGGATTTCACGACATCGCGATTTCTATTGTGAGTGCTCCTGACTTTCCTAAAACCCCGAAATGGGATAAATGATATTTAAATCCTCCCTTATGCCTCAACCATGTGACCTCAATCACGTCCTGGGGTCCACCTTAGAACGCGTCAGGATTTCACGACTCGTGATTTCACGATGCAACTCTTCCCTTCTTCCCCGAAGTCTGAACTCGCAACTTCTTTGCTACGGATCAGCGGTCCTGAATTTTCCACAGTCTGATGGTCCAGATCATGTCAGGACTTTGCATATCAGGGATTCTCAAAAATGACTTCCTCCACACTTCCAACTTCCAAAATGTCGAAATTCAAATTGCCCATATCAACGACTCTCATTGATTTAGATCTAACGGTTGCTAATCCTCTTGAGCTTTTGAGTGTTAAAAGACACTTAGCCTTAACCTCCCCATTGACCCACTAGATCCAACTGTCCATGGAAAATTGATGTTTCTCCCTCCAAAGAATTCAACCATCCGTTCTGGTTCTCAATACTTCATGGCCAAAGAACTATCCTCTTACTTCTGAGCTTGATTTCTGTGAGGTGAATTCAACCTCATATTCCTTCAAACTCTTCTAAGTCTCTCCCTCTCGAGCTTGGTTCTTGCTGCAAACTCAAGGATTCCAAGGGATTTTTTGCGGCTTCTCGATAATCTCTAATTATTTGAACTCTTCAATTCTGCGCACTCCTCGCAACAAAAATTATTCAACCACTCACTAGGTTGGAAAAGTCTAAGAATTCAACCTACCTATGCAAACCTTGCACAGGTCTGTGTTATACTTGCACTTATGTTGGTATGAGAACAATGTTATCTCTCCTAAGCTTTCTGAGATAAAACTTAGAATCTTGTCAACGCACTCCTTTCGGACTTTCACTGCACTGCTTGCAAGAATTCTTAGGAAGAGAAACAATTGAAACTCATACTCTCCCTCTTACAGAATTCATACATTCAACATGAAATCATACATACAAAGCATTGAAAAAAATGCATAACAGAGCATAGAAGCAAACTGTAAACATACCATTCAATAGATGCAAATAGTATTCATCACAACACCATGAAATTGAGTCAAAGCATTCTTATATTAACTCAAGTATTCTTGTACATGGTTTCTATAGCATCAACTATCTTCTTATATGACTTCTACAATCTATGTTCTCCTCTGCTCTCTTATTCTCTTTCTCTACATCTCTACTATTCTTACTATTGAGAATAATGATACATTACAATACATACAAGGGAGCTTTCTAAAGTTTTCCATCCTACATCTCTAATTTATCTAATTGAATTAAAGCCTATATCTATTTTACATTTATTACATTAATTGCCTCCAACAAACAGATGAGAGCAACCACTCAAAATATGCGTTACAATCTTGTTGACGTGCAAAATTGACCGCTCGTCAACTGGAGGAGTGAATCTGGTCCGGGGTTGTCCAATTAACCCAATCCATTTGGATTGATTCACTCCGACAAGTTTATCAAATTTGTTGGCCAATCTAAGTCCTAATGAAAGCGAAAAAATATGATGCTGACGTCAACGCACGCTCCCTCCACAACCTGCAAGTCGAAAGGTCCACGTCAACACAGGATCTTTCCTTTACCACTGGCCCAAAGAACTCTAAAACGCTCTTCTATTTCCCTATAGATAAATTTTCACCCACAGCCAACGCTCACGGGATCCCCTCTTTGTACTTGGGAGATCAGACTTTGCACCTTCGAGAATCCGGTGGTCAAGTGCTGGTCTCTCGAATCCCCGAAACCCGAAACAATCAACATTGACCTTCCCTCTTTCCTTTTCAGGATTTTCCTTATCACAATTTCGGTGGTCGCGATGTCGAGTAACTTGTTCCCATGATTCCCAAATCCTGATTTGTTGAAACTCCAATACACTCGCGAGCTTTGACTTTTCAATGCCACTTCACTTCATCGGGACCTTAGACTTCACAATATCGCGAATCCAATTTCAGTGTCTTCAGAACTTCACTCTCTAAAACTCTGAAACAGTCGATGGAGGTTGACTCTGTGTCGATAGTGTGCCACTTGTCCACTCCCTGACTCCTTCGTGGCCCACCCAAATCCTCTTATCTTTCGGGATAACGCGTTACAGAATATCGTGATTCCCGTTGCAAGGTTTACGGGACTTCCACCCATGAAAACCCGATACAAGTATCCATGTGTAAATCCAACAACCCTTGTGGCTTAGATCTATGGTCCTACTCCTCTTGAGCTTATAACCTTTCGAATATTTCACCGTAACTCCCCTTCTTCTCCGTGATATCTGACAGCTCACGGGACTTCGCGGATTCTCCACCGAGAATTCCGACCGTCCGTCTCTTCTTCTAAGAGCTCGTCCTCCTGTTCTCCCTCATTGCTACGCTTTCCTTCGAACTTCAAGGTACTTGGTCTCCTTTCCTTCAACATCTTTGAAGGCTTCAGATCCTTTTGAATTTTCTCTAGTTTCGAGACTTTCAGAAAACTCTTGCACACACTCCCTACGGCAGACTTTCAACCACTTCCAAGTGTTGAAAACCTTCGACTGGCGCACTCCTGCGGTAGCAGTCTCTAAACTCTTCGCTCAAGTTCGCAATCCTGATACTTCACTTGACCTGTGTACTCCTTGCATGGCTCTTGTGCCTGACTGCATTTTTGTGGAAATGAGAACAAAAGCTTCCTCTCCTGAGCTTTCAGAGACAAACCTCTGAAAACCTTGTCAACGCACTCCTTGCAGACAATTCAGCTGCACTCCTTGCAGGAACTCTTTCTCAGATAGAGAAACAATTGAAACTCATTCCATTACCCTTTCCTCTCAAATTTCAAACAAGAAATCATTCATACATAGCATAAAAGCAATTGCATGACAGAAAGAGTAAAACATTCATGAGAATAACATTCAAAGATGCATACACAGAGAATATATGAACACCATGAGTCTGAATTACAACTTTCTTTGTATTAATTCAGAACTTCTATACATGGAGTCTGCTACATAGCTCTATGCTTCTCCTCTATGCTCTTTTCAATAATCTTCCTGCTCATGTTACAATGTACAATGAGGGTGTCTATATCTCGTTTCCCTCTTGTGCTCTAAAACTGTCTAATCTAGAATTGAATTCTATCTACTTTACATTTATTATTATAAATGCCTCTATCTCCTAAGGACGAGAGCAAATCGCTCAAGGTCTGTTTACATTTTACAAGTGCACCATCATTTAATTGTCTCATTTAAGGTTGGTGCATTAACTTCAAGGGAATTTCAAAATTTGTGCGGGGCTTGTCCAGCTGTCCGATGCCTCCGCACTGGCTTGCTTGAGATGCTCTTGCATCATACTCCCTCGCTTGAAATTTTTCATGGGCTCCTATCCATGAGTTCGTGCATGGTCTATCCATGCCTTTGTATCTCTGCTTCACTCTCCCAGCTGGCATCTTCAACTGGATGGCCCTTCCATTTGACCAAATATTCAAAGTATTGCTTCCTCCTGGTCTTTTTACTCACTCTTTTGTCCAGTATGCGCTCCATCTGAGGCTTATTTGCAACTGGCATCTGTTTTGTCCACTGAATCACTGGCTGCTCATTTCCTATCCCTACTTCCTCAGCTTTATATGGGTACAAATCTAAGATATTGAATATCGGAGAAATTCCGATCCCATCGGGTAATTCAATCTCGTAAGCATTCGCCCCAAATTTCTTCAAGACCCTACATGGTCCGATTTTCTTCATCTTTAGTTTATTATATGTTCCTCNCCTCTCGGGAACCTTTCCTTTCTCAAATGTGCCAGAATCAAGTCACCAACTTCGAACTGAAGTTGTCTCCTATGTTGATCTGCTCTACACTTGTACTCCTAACTTGAATTCTGTAGTCTCTCCTTCACCCGGCTGTGAAGTTCCTTCATCGCCTCTGTGAAATCTTCTGCACTAGCGCTCCTAGTTGCATTCTATTCTGAATCCCTCAACTCAAAAATCCCTCTCGACTGCATGCCATATACAATATGAAATGGAATCTGCCCTGTGCTTCTGTTAACTGAATCGTTGTAAGCAAATTATGCCTGTGGTAATATGTTGTCCCACTGGCTATGGTGTTCTGTCACCAGGCTTCTCAGCAAGTCTCCCAGACTTTTGTTCACCACTTCTATCTGTCCATCCATCTGAGGATGATAAGCTGAACTAAATGAAAAGTTAGTTCCCAGCTTCTTCCATAAGGTCCTCCAAAAGTGCCCTATGAACTTTGTATCTCAGTCTGAAACTATACTCCTTGGTAAGCCATGAAGTCGAACGACTTCTTTGAAAAACAGATTCACAATGTGAGTTGCATCACTGGTCTTCTGACATGGAATGAAGTGTGTCATCTTGGAAAACCTATCCACCACCAAAAATATTAAATCAAAACCTCTTTGTGTTCTTGGAAACCCCAATATGAAATCCATGCTGATTGCATCCCACGGCCTCTCAGGTATGGGCAATGGTTGATAAAACCCCGCATTCTATCTCCTTCCCTTCGAATGCTGGCAAATTCTTCATCTGTCCACGAATCTCTTGACATCTGCTCACATTCCCAGCCAAAAATATGACTCATTCAACTTTGCGAACATCTTGTCATGACCAAAGTGTCCTGCCAATCCTCCACTGTGTTTCTCTTTCAGCAAATTCTCCCTCATGGAGCATTTTGGAATACACAGCTGATTACCCCTAAACAGTAATCCTTCCTGGATCATGTATTCTACCCATTGGCTTCCGTCTTTGAGAATTGGATTCTCAGTTGCTTCATATGCTTCTTTGAAATCCTGATCATCTACGTACATGTTCCT
Organism: Picea mariana; assembly: GCA_032191745.1. Taxonomy (NCBI): domain Eukaryota; kingdom Viridiplantae; phylum Streptophyta; class Pinopsida; order Pinales; family Pinaceae; genus Picea; species Picea mariana. The sequence continues at coordinate 25,803 of JASDQU011178045.1, forward strand.
GAGATCATCAAAACCCAACGTTTTGACTTTCAACTCCTGCAACAGCAAACATTTCCTGCTCAAAGCATCAGCAACTTTGTTAGCAGCTCCAGAAATATGTTTAATCACAAAAGTGAAGTTCTACATATACTCAACCCATTTGACATGCCTCTAATTCAACTTTTCCTGTTGAGTCACAAACTGCAATGCATGATTGTCACTGTCTAAGACAAATTCTTTCGAGATCAAGTAATGCCTCCATTTTTTCAATGCCTGTATGATAGCATAAAACTCCTTATCATAAGTGGAGTATTTCACTTTTGCTTCGTTTAGCTTCTCACTGAAGTATGCTATTGGCCTATCTTCTTGACTCAAGACTGCCCCTATTGCAAACCCACTTGCATCGCATTTCACTTGAAATGCCTTTCGAAAATCCGGCAACACCAAAACTGGTTATTCCGTAATCTTCCTCTTCAACAGATTAAAACTTTTCTCAGCCTCTCCAGTCCAGTGAAAAGACTTGTGTATTTTCTTCACTGTATCCATCATTGTTGCACTAATTCCACTGAAATTCCTAATGAACTTTCGATAGAAACTAGCCAATCCATGAAAACATCTCACCTCAAAAATGTTTTTCG
>JASDQU011178046.1:12472-26596 GCA_032191745.1 Picea mariana
CACATTTGATATGACCATTGACGAACATCATAATCCAACATAACCCTTGGGGAATGTCACAATGCGACATTTAACCATTGTGGAACATAGCAAGTCAACATAACTCAATGCCACAATGTGAAATAACCATTGAGGAACATAGCAAGTGAACATAACTTGACCAATATGAACATCAGACATATATAACTATATTATAAACCTCTTATTTTCGTATTGTGACATGATATTGAAGTCAACCTCTCAATGTCACAATGTGAAATAAACCTCAATGAATGTTGCAATACAAACTAACCATTAAATAATGAAGCAATTCATTACAAGTCAACCAATATTAATGTCACAATGAAGCATAACCATTAATTAACATTACAATCCAACATAATCCTTCAAAATTGTAACAATTTGATAGAAATCAACCAATATCAATGTCGGAATATTACATATCCATTAAGGAATGTTTCAAGTTGATACATGCCTTATTTTTAAGTCTACATGGTCAATTATAGTTAATAATAGTTAACATGGTCATCTATGGTCATCAAGGTCAACTATGATCAAGCACAATTAAACATGTAGTCAACTATGATCAACCAAACTCCATTAAAATCGACCATTGTCAACCATTGTCAACCATAGTCAAACATTATCAATTTTTGTCATTGATAGTCAAACATAGTCAAACATGGTTGACCATAATCAACCACAACCAATCATCTTGAACCAAACTCAACCATAGCCAAACATAGTTAAACATAGTCAAACGTCCCTAGAACTATAAACCAATTGTGCATTCATTAACTATGTTGCTTACTTGTTCAATGGACCAAATGCACGATCGAGTTAAGGATGGGATCTAAACATGTTTGACCATTTTTTCTTATGGTTAACCATAATTAACCATAGTCAAACATGGTTAATCAAATTCAACCATAGTCAACCGAAGTCATGCAAAGTCAAACATGATAATCACATGTTAATTGTATTCAACCATTATTAACCATAGTTAAACACGAAAAAACATAATCAAACATGACCAACCATAGTTATCCATAGTCGCGCTTATTCACCCATAGTTAAACCTAATTGATCATAGTCAACTACAGTCAAATGTGTGAACTATGGTTAACAATGTTCAAACATAATCAACCATTGTTAATCATAGCCAAACATAGTGGACCATTGTCAATCATTGATAAGTCATCAAAGATGATCACCATAATGTGACATAAAGTCAATCATGTTCAATAATAGTCAACATGGCCATCCATATCAAACCATGGTCAACCATGTACATAATGTTCAACCCTAGTTAACCATAGTCAACCATAGTCAAACAAACTCATTGCAACATAACCCTTGAAGAATGTCATAATGCAACATAACCTTTGAGGAACATACAAATTTGATAGAAGTTAGTGAAGATGAATGTTGCAATGTGACATAACATTGAGGAAAATAACAATTGAACATAAGTAAGCAAAGATGAATGTTGCAATGTGACATAACCATTGACGAACATTGCAATCCAACAAAACCATTAGGGAATACCATAATTAGGCATAACCGTCAAGGAACATAGCAAGTCGACGTGACTCAATGCTGCAATGCAAAATAACCATTGAGGAACATAGCAACTTCACATATCTCATTCTCACGATGTGACATAACCATTAAGGAACTTAGCAAATTGATACAACTTAACCAATATGAACATCACATAGATATAATTATATTATAAACCTCTTACTATCATAGTGTGACATGATATTGAAGTCAACCTCACAATGCGACATAACCCTTAATGAACACTACAATATAGAATAACCATTAAAGACTGAATAAATTCATYATAAGTCAAGAAAGATGAATGYTTCAATAAGGCATAACCATTAAAGAACATGTCAATCCAACACAACCCTTTTTAAATGTCACAATTTGACAGAAGTTACCCAAGATCAACCATACAAAATTTTCAACCATAGTCAAACACGATAAACTAAAGTCAACTATATTCAATCATTATTAACCATAATGAAGTCTAGTCAAACATAATCTCCCATAGTCATCATCACCCTTGTTCAATCATAGTCAACAATGGTCAAACATGGTCGACCATAGTCAATTGTAGTCAAACATGTGAACCATGGTTAAAGATGGTCAAACATAATCAACCATGGTTAAACCATTGTTAACCATAGTCAAAGATGGTGAACCATTGTTGACCATGTTAAACATGGTTGATCATATTCAACCATGGTTAAATATGGTCGACCATAGCCAACCATGGTCAAATGTAATGAACCGTTGTCAACCATTGTCAGTTAAAATCAACCGTAGTCAAATACGATCAACCATAGTCAACCATTGTTAATCATAGTGAAGCTTTCTCAACCATACTTCCTACAATCACCTTTGTTCAATTGTAGTCAACCATGGTTGACCATGGTGAAGCATAGTTAACCATGTTAAACATAGTCAGCATAGCCATTCATTGTCAACTATAGGCAACCACGGTCTTCTAAAGTTATCCAAACTAAATGAGACATAACCCTTGATGAATATTGCAATGGAACATAATTGTTGATTAGTGTAGCAATTCATGTTAACCATAGTTAACAATGGTCAAACACAATCAATCATGAACAAACCATTTTTAACCATAACACAACATGGTAAACCATTGTCAACCACGTTAAACATCATTGACCATATGCAACCATGGTGAAACATGGTCAAATGTAGCCAACCATAGTCAAACAAAACCAAACAAGGTCAACCATATTCGATCATTGTTAACCATAGTGAGGCCTCGTCAACCATAGTGTCCTTAGGAGGGTTGTTAGAATAGTGGAACTTGCCATCTTAAGAGGCGACATGAGGAGTGTCATTATTGGTATGAGTGAAAATGGCTGTGCGCAGGTCGTACACCTCTTTTTTACTGGTGTGTTCGAGAAGGCATCGAACAACATGTTGATTTTGCTACTAATGAGGGTGTGTTGGTGGAGCTACTCCATCATATAGCCCCTCATATCAAAGATGATCTCCAATTTCTTCGGACTAAATAGACTGGGTGGAATCTGGTCACATTATGCTTCTGGGTGGAGCAATGGGGGCTCGATTGGGTAGTTCGTCATGGGGGTTTCTTCCTCGACGATGCAAGTGGCTCCTTCCATGGTTGTCACTGTATCCATTGCTACAATGTTGGTGTTGGGTCTGTCTTGGGCATCCCAGATCGTATAGAGGAGATATTCTGGTGGAACCTGAATTGGTTCCTTTGGGAATTCCTCCTCCACGAAGGCCATTGGAGGCGTAGTCGACTTCTTGATTTGTTGTGTCCGAGCTATCAATGAAGCTCTCTCCAAATCACATAGGAATCTATACCTTTCATAATAAAAATACCAGGAGGTTCCTCTCCTGGGTTTCCCTCTCTCACGTGGCATGAAAGAGCCTGGAGGCCAGAGAAATATGAGAATGAGGCCAGAGAAATCTAAGAGGACCAGAGTTGAATCACCAAGCAGAGAGAAGAAGCAGAATGGTGAATTCCATGGCCAAGTTGGAGAATTATCCAAGGGGCTGATAAGACTGCACAACCTCCTCCCATACCTGTCACCATCTTCCTACCATTACTCAGTGAGGGCGCCATTTACCCTTCACAGGGTAGATGTCCTCCCATCCTCTGTGTGAGTTTATGGCCATCCTCCATCCAAGAATGAGCCTTAGGTTGACGACAAACCATATTTATGGCATGGATTACATGGGGGATGTGTGGCCTTCCTTGGGCTACGTGTCACTCCATTCGAGGATATAGAATCAAAATATTTTTATAATATTATGGGATCATATATTATTATAATAAAATATAAAAACATAATACAACCATAATCTCATGTTTTAATATAATTAATACATGACCCATAAAAATATATATAATAATAATCTATAGCAATGAATATTAATATCATGCTAATGATCCAGAGGGTAAAGCCTAGAATATATACTCTTTTTGAGCTCAACATATCACTTGCGGGAATTGAACTTAGGTGGATAGGATAACATTTATTCCTCCGAACCACTCAAGAGAAATTGAATTAACAGTTTAAAAGAAACAATTATAATAAATAATAAAAATATATAAATATTTTTTATATTAATTAAATATAAATATAAAATAAATAAAAATATTTTTATATATTTAAAAAAATTGAATATCTACATATAATATAAAAAATAACACACATATGTATATCAAATTTACATATAAATACAAATATTATAAATATGTTAATTAAACGTAAAAATATTGTTAAGTTAGAAAAAATATATTAAAACCTGCTAGAGTTAAAAAATTACAGTTGGCGAGATAGACAGTGAGACCGTGGCAACATCGTTGTGATGGGAAACCAATACTACGACATGTCCATACAGTTCCCAATTGTCCATGCAATTACAATGACAGGAGAAAGAAAAATTCATGTAACAAAAAATTGTGTTAAGTCTAGAAGCTAGGGTGCCTCGCAGGGATGGAACCCAGGAAAATAAACCGTCTAGAAACATAAAAAAACCAGTGAAACCTGTGAATGTTAGAATCATCTGGAGCTAGGGACTAGCATCCGTTCTTTCTGTGGATCTTGCGCAATTTCCTTGGCTAGATTCCTTGTGTCCGGGGTGGTGTGAAGGAGAACACAAAGAAGAGTCTACAAGCACTTCTCGCGACATTCCCGACGATCATCCCTATTCAACAGCTTCGTTATGTCATGCTTGACTTCAAAGACTGAATTCTATATAAGGTCCAAAGAATTCTGCAAATTCATGAGCACATCGCATTGAGAACAAGCAGGAGGAAGTAGAGGGGGAGGTGGAGCATCAAAAGAAGAAGGTGGGGAGGCGGAAGAAGGGAGAGGGGAGGAGGAAGAAGTGAGGGGGGTGGTTGGACTGGAGGGATATATATATATATGAAATTCCCAACATTTCGAGTGGACATTGAAAGACCAAGAGGCTATATGAAATGCTCTACAACTGAAAACACATAAAAATACAATACTAATAAGAGATACAACTCAAACACACACTGCTTTGCATTTAACCATAAGACAAATTTATTTACATGACAAAAGAGTCCGGGACCTTCCTAGAACTATATAGATGAGAGGATTCTAGAACAGAACTATCTCAATGCAAGGATTCTAGAATAGAAGTTTCTTGAATAATTTAGACTTGGTTTACCTACCACTTTTAATGTGGTGGTTGTAATTATGTTTCTACACTCCCCCTTAATTACAACCATTGAATGCTTCAATATCTACAACACCTAGATTATGTCTATGAAAAATAAAAACATCTTTTTCCAATGGCTTTGCGAATATATCAACCAATTAATCTTTTTGTTGAAACATTGTAACTTCGAAGAATATTCTACCTGAGAGAGAGTTGAATAATATTGTTATATTATATTTAAATAGGCCCTATTTTGCCTTTGTAAAAGTTGGCCCTATTGTTCCTTGACAATTAATTATAAATTAAGAGGGTAAAGTGACAGGTCGGGCCAAACCTAATTATAGGTTGGCAAGACCACTATTTATAAGAGAGGTCAATGCCTCATTGGGAAATATACACATCTAGCTCTGCAGTGAACAAGTCTTGGAGGAGAAGCCACTGAAAATGGGGGTGACGTCAAGGAGAGTTCCTGATCTATCTCTTGGTATTTCTTGGTCAAGTGGTGTGCTACTCTTCCCAGTGAAGGAGTGGAGGAGGATCTTTGTTCGGTCTTTGGTCTATCTATATTGAGGAAGTTTTGCTAGGTTTTATTCCCCATGAGGGTTTCCCTAGATAATTTGTGTGTCTTTATTGTTTCTATGATTGCCTCTCTTTCAATGATATTATTTATGCAGCTAATGTGCTAAATCATTATAATAATAAAGTAGAATCGTAACTGCTAGTTGTATAAGTAAAACTTCAACATGGTATCAGAACATGCCTGAAAGAGACCAACTCATAGTTTATAAGAAGTGTCTAGATTTAGCGCACCCTCTCCAAAATCCAATTTTCAGTATTGCAACTGCTGCAAGATTAGGGTTTCTGCATAAACCCTGAGTGTGGCATTTTCCTTGTTTGACGTGGATGTTGGGGGAAGTAACCAAATCTAGGAGTTTCCCTTAGGAGGACACATCTAGTCCCTGGATCAGAATTCTGAAATTTTAAGTTTGAGGAATTAGGGTTTCCTCATAAAACCCTAAGTTGCAGTTGTAGTTGAAGTATCGATTGCAGTTGAAGTATCAATTGTAGTTGCAGTATCAGTTACAGTTGCAGTGCCAATGCCTTCGTGTTAGTTCCTTCATTATAGTTTCAACACCAGTTGTAGTGAAAGTTTTTGTGAAGTGTTGGAACTGATTTTTATTGTCCCGGTGTGCCTTACCCTATCAAATATCCAACTAACTTTAAGTTACAAGTTGAATCACCTTTGAAATTTTAAAGGTTCGTTATTTCTTGCCACTATTGTCGGATGGGGCCACTACATGCCAATGTCGTTAGAGGTATGTACTTACATATGTTTAAACTGTATCATTATTTTAAAGGGTATTTGTAGGAGAAACATTATTTTGTCTAAACAACAATCAAAGATCTAGAGGGATCTCAGATCCAACACATTCAGAGGAACTATGCACCCCAGGTTTGATTACTTTGATATGCCTCTACTTGTTATGGGATTATTGTAATCTTATGAATATCTAGGTTGCATTTTGATATGTTGAAGTTATCATACTAATCATTGGTCAAGATTAAATTCAAAGTATTAGATTGATTAAAGATGAGATTATAGAGTTTATTCCCTAATTCATATTTCTGTCAAGATAGCATATTGTCTTAGTACAAAGGACAGGTTGAAGAAATTACTTGCCATCTTGAGTGAAAGAGACTCAAAATAAAAGAAACAACACTCATTCTTGAGGACAAGACTCCAGTTTTCGAGTTTGATTGATCAAGTTGATAAGATTAAATTTGCACATTTCAAGTTTGATAACTGCCTCATTACAAGTAAAAACTATAGTTGTGATAACAATCTTTGAATTTTTTTATACTTGGTAGCATGTGATATTTATTCAGATAAATTCTTATTGTAATCATCTACCGTATATAACTAACATATCCTCTAGGAGAAACTTCTTGTTTTGGTTCCAGGTTACCATGGAGGAATGATTGATCACAACACCACAAGAGTGTTTCTCTCATTCCTTATTATTGTATTTCTTACTTTTTACCCTTGTTATAGGAAGGCCACAAGTGATATCTCTGAAGGATATACTATGACGATTGTTCTCACTATTTTTTGTATTATTATTATAAAGAATATTATTCTTGTCCGTTGTTTCTCCCTTATTGTTCTTGTTCTGGGCAGGTCACAAGAGATAACCCCGAGGGAGATATGGTGATGGTTGCAGGCCGAAACATATTAGATGAGACATGGAGACATATCACAAGGAGAAGAAGGCTCCAAATATGATAGAACAAATCCTTCTAGTGTAGTTGATCACTCTTCAGTTCATCAAGGAGAGTTAGTAGAGCCAGAAAGGCCTACCCAGAATCATTGCAGTAACTAGGAAGAGACCAATATGGTCTCGTAACCCTTTCTAGGATGCAAATCCATGTAGCATTGATGAGCCATATCATGAAGAGAAGATGGCTCCACTAGTGGTGAGGTAGGAAGCCCCACTGAGTACTAGCTTAGAATGAGCTATAGTTCAGAGGGAGTCATCCCTCACGATCCAATAAGGAGGAATAGTCTCCTCAAGACCATTCATAGACATGTACAAAGCCTGATTTGTGTCTAGAGGATTCTCCCAGCAAGAGGGAGAAGACTATTATGAAACACTTGGTCCATTAATCAGAAGAAGTATATATAAAACAAACATTATTCATTAAAAGAAGACGACACAACATTAAATTCAGAGGGATCAAGTATGAAAATCCCTGCATTTGAGATTGAGTTATCTCCAGTGCCAGTTGGTGCAGTATATGAGTTGGTCCATGGAGACATGACTACAATAGAATATTGAGTTACCTCCAAAGAAAGAGGATAAGCTACCCTCAGTGTCATTTCTTGAGCCACTCTGAGTTTCAGATAAAGTTGTTGACATGATAGAGTACAAGAATTACTCTCAGAGTTCAACAACCATAGTGAGAATAGAGAAGTCATTCTCAGCTTTAGAGCAGTTGCAAGTGTAGAGTCCCAGTCCAAGAGGAACAGTTGTAGAGAGAGCATAGAAAATACTCTCAGGAAGTGAGACATATAGTGCTTTGCAGAAATCACATAGAGCTAGCACATGACTGCGAAGATTAAGTTGGAGATAAACATGTGTACCAGGTTTGCACAATGTGATGGGAAAATTTAGTTTCTAAGTACAGGACATGAAGACTCATGTTTGCAAGTTGAAGCAAGCTACAAGAGCTTGGTATGGCATGATTGATAGTTTTCTGATGAGATTGGGATTTACTAAGAGTAAAGTTGATTCTAATCTATAATTCAAGGTTATGAATGATGATCCAGTTGTATTGCTACTATATGTGGATGACTTATTATTGAAAGGAGAAGAAAATCTCATCACAGATTGAAAAATTAAGCTCTCTACAGAATTTGAGATGAAATACCTAGGCCCGATGCATTATTTGGCAGAGCCCATAGAAGATATCCCTTAACCAAGGGAAGTATGTAGTTAAAATACTGAATAAATTTGACATGTTGGAATGTAAATCCATGGCCACACCCATGGAGATGAATTTGAATCTCCTGGTTAATACTTCGTCAGATTTAGTTGATGCTACTCTATATACACAGATTATTGGCTCGTTGATGTATCTGACAAATACTAAGCTAGATATATGATTTGTTGTGAACACCTTGAGTCAGTATCTGGTGGATCCTAGACATGTTCACCTTGTATCTGCAAATCATGTGATGAGATACCTTAAGTATACATTGGATTATGGTCCCTGTTATACTAGAGATTGTGACTTTAGATTGTTTGGATATATTGATTCAGATTGGGCTGAAAGTGCTTCAGACAGAAAAATCACTTCAGCATATTGTTTCAATTTGGGGTTAGCCATGACTTCGTGGCAAAGCAGGAAGTGATCTAGTATTGATCTCAGTATGACATAAGAGGAGTAAATTGCAACATACTCTGCCAGTTGTGAACCCATATGGCTACAGAAGTTGTGAACATGTCTATTTGACCTAGAGATGGATGCTACCGTGATCTGTTTTGATAACCAAAGTTGCATAAAGATGATAGAGAAACCAGTGTTCCGTGATAAGATGAAGCACATTGAGATCCGATAACACTACATCGTGATATGGTACAAAAGGGATATGTGAAGCTCCAATATGTTGGAACATATGAGCATGTAGCAGATGTGTTGACTAAGCCTTTGTCTCGAGTGAAGTTTGAGTACTTCCGAGACAAGCTTGGTGTATTTCGAAAGGGGGCGTGATGCTGATGATACTATGGTATCCTGACCAACAATGGGTAGCTTAGTTAGGATTTTATATCCTAGGGGACTGACCATCCCTGGATAGATCTCGAAGTTCCTATAAGGACAGTCTGTCAGAGTACCTGTGCATGTATATGCCATCTATGGTCAGTAGTGGCAGCTCAATTAGGATTTTATATCCTAGGGAATCTTATGATTCCTGGGAAAATCCTGAAGGTCTGGTAAGGATGGTCTGTCAGAGTACCATGTGGTAGCTTGTTAGGATTTTATATCCTAGGGAATCTTATGATTCCTAGGAAGATCTCGAAGTTCTGGTAAGGATGGTTTGCTAGAGTACCACAAATGTTGTTGTTGATGCACCTGCCTCATTTTGTTGCCACATATAGATGTTGATGTTCCAGTTTCATGTTGTTGTTGATGGTGATGTTATTCCAACTTCATGTTGTTGATGATGTTGACGTTCCAGCTTCATGTTGTTGATGATGATGATGTTATTCCAGCTTCATGATGTTGATGTTGATGTTCCAGCTTCATGTTGTCGATGATGATGATGTTACTCCAGCTTTGTGCTGCAGATGATGATGATGTTCAGTTTCTACTGATGTTGATGATGAGAAAAACTTCCGATGACCTATAGATATAACCGACAGTGTTCCCGATGCCAATGATGATATCCCTTCCTCTTGATGATGTATTGAGTCCAGTCAGTTGTTATTAATGTTGTCAGTATAATACCCTTCTTGTTAAGGGGGAGTGTTGAAATATTGTAACTTCGAAGAATATTCTACCCGAGAGAGAGTTGAATAATATTATTATATTATATTTAATTAGGCCCTATTGTGCCTTAGTAAAAGTCGACCCTATTGTGCCTTGATAGTTAATTATAAATTAAGAGGTTAAAGTGATAGGTCAAACCAGACCTAATTATAGGTTGGCTAGACCACTATTTCTAAGAGAGGCCAGTGCCTCATTTGGACATATACACACCTAGCTCTATTGTGCGCAAGTCTTGGAGGAGAGGTTGTTGCAATTGGGGGTGACATCAAGGAGGGTTTCTGGTCTATCTCTTGGTATTTCTTAGTCAAGTGGTGTGCTACTCTTCCTAGTGAAGGAGTAGAGGAGGATCTTCTGTTTGGTCTTTGGTCTATCTATATTGAGGAAGTGTTGTTGGGTTTTTTTCCCCATGAAGGTTTCCAAGAAAATCTGTGTGTCTCTATTGTTTCTGTGATTTCCTCTCTTTCAGTGATATTATTTATGCAACTAATGTGCTAAATCATTATAATAATAAGGAAGAATCATAATTGCTAGCTGTATAAGTGAAAATTCAACACTTTTGACTTACAAATTTCCAAATATATTTCATCGTTGTTTACAAATTCTCAATCTAGTATCAATATGCTTGTTTTTTTGGTGAAACACATGATTCTTTGACATGGATATGGTTGAATTTTTTTCGTAGTAAAATGGAGTTGGTTCTTGTTGTCCTTGTTGAAGTTCATTCAATACTCTTCATAACCAAATTTCTTGAAAAGTTGTTGTTGTTGCTACTACGTATTCACCTTCTGCTAATGAAATTATCACAATGATTTGTTTCTTGGATGCCCATGAAATTGCACCTGAACCAAGATGAAATATATACCCTAAAGTACTCTTTCTATCATCTAGACTTCCTACAAAATCACCGCCAGTGTATCCAATCAAACAATTATTTTCCAGTTATTTTGTATAAAATACTATAAATTGTTGTTCTTGCAATGTATCTTAAGATCATTTTTCCAACTTTCCAATGCATTTATTTAGGTGTCTCCATAAACCTGGAAATCAAGCTAACTGCAAACATAATGTCCGGTCTAGTGGCAGTGAGATACATGAGACTGCCAACTAATCTCTTGAACAATGTGGGATTTACATTTGAACCTTTATCTTCTTTGCTGAGTTTTGTTCATGTTGCTATTGGTGTGGGTTTTTGTCTTGCAATTGATCATTCTAAACCTTTTGAGTACATCCAATGCATATATTTTTTTTACTTATGTAGATTCCAAAGTTTAATTGATTTACCTCTATGCCAAGGAAGTACTTCATCAAGCCCAAATATGTCATCTTAAATTCTTGTTTCATTATTACTTTAAACTCATCTACTAATAGATTCCTAGTGAAAATCATGTCATCAACATATAAGCAAACAATGAGAATTTCTCCTTGTGTATTTACCTTAGTATATAGAGTGGGCTCACTGTTGCTTCTGCTAAATCCATGACTGATCAGATAAGAGTCTATCCTTCTATACCAATCTCTCAGAGCTTGCTTGAGTCCATAAAGATACTTCTTCAACCTATATACCTTGTATTCTTATCCTTTTATCTCATACCCTAGTGGCTATTGAACATAAACTTATTCTTCCAGAATTCCATTTAAGAATGCATAATTTACATCCATTTGATATACTTTCCACATGTTTTGGGATGCTATTGCTAGGACATCTCTCACTATATCTAACCTTACAATTGGTGCAAATCTCTTAGCATAATCGACTCCAGGTTGTTGGGAAAAACCTTTTGCTACCAATAGAGCCTCATACTTTTCAATTTCACTCTTTTCATTAACTTTGATTTTATAGACCCATTTCACATCAATACAATCTTTGTTTTTAGGCAAGTCTACTAGATCCCATGTATCATTCCTTTCTATAGAATCTCTTTCTTCATCCATGGATTGTACCCATTTTTCTTCTTTGATATCTTTTTCAAAACACATTTGTTGGCATGTAAACAATGCAAAGTTTGAATGCGCATCTAGATCTTCATAAATTTCTCTAAAATTTCTAGTCTTTCTAGACATTAAGGAATCAATTGTTGGATCAGATTCACAACTTGATTGATAGTTAGGAATAGATTGAATTGTAGGGATAAATGTCTCACCTTGAACATAATTTCTTGGAGTCGTTGTTGGAGTGCCTCTGATCGATGATTGGTTTTGTGAACCTTGGTGTCCTCCTTGTGTAGTATGATCCTCTACTTTATAACCTTCTCAAGATATTGTTGCTCCAACAGATACAGTCGTGCTTATGCTTCCATCCCATGCTTTATCTTCTTTGAATTAAAAATATCCATTGATTATAACCTTCTTTGTCACCAGCTTATATAATTTGTATGCCTTGGATTGATCATTGTACCCAATAAATATTCATTTTTCACTATGTCATCTAGCTTCCTTCTTAATTCTTTGGGGAGATGAACATATTCCACACAACCAAACACTCTAAAATGTCCTACACTATAGCTCATACATGTCCATGCCTCTTTTGGAACTTTGTTTCTTACATTTTTAGTGGGATATCTATTCAAAACATAAATTGAACAAACTATTGCTTCTCCCCAAAACTCATTTGACAAGTGTTTTGCTTTCAACATACTTTTGTCCATATTCATGATAGTTCTTTTTTCCCTCTCGACTACTTTTTTTATGGTGTATACCTTACTGTAAATCGTCTTTTGATGCCATGTTGTTTGCAGAAATCATGAAATTATTTGGAATCATATTCAACTCCTATATCTAATCTCAATAGTTTAATTTGATGGCCACTTTGCTTCTCTACCACTGCCTTGAACTCTCTGAAACTTGTCAAAGGTTTCATATGTCTTTGCAAGAAAATATATCCAAGTCTTTCTGTTGTAATCACCTATGAAAGTTAGGAAGTAGTAACTTCCTCCTAGTGACTTGATCTATGCTCGACCACACATATTTGTATGAACCAACTCTAATGGTGTCTTTTCCCTATAAGACACTCCCTTAGGAAAACTATCCTTGTGTTGTTTTTCCAAAATAAAACTTTCACATGTACTATCTAGCTCCTGAATGGGATGAAAACCTTCAACCATCTTTTTCTACTGCAATAACTTTAGGCCACCAAAATGTATATGACCAAATCTAAAATGACACAACCAAGAGTCATCCAAACATGTTTCCTTTTGGGTAAATGAGGCATCCTCGCTATCATAATTCATGACTAGAGGGTACCTTTTATTCTTCGTCATTTTGACCCTGGCAATTGACCTCTTACTAGGAGGTTTGTCATATATGATGCAATCATATCCCTTGAAAATTATATTATACCCTTTCAGGGTAATTTGTCCAACACTAATGAGATTGTGTTTCAATCCTGGGGCATAATACACATCTACTATATTCTTTTTTTGGCCTTGTTTGGTCATTATATTGAAAATTCCTGTAACATCCCACTCTGGTGCACTGAGAAAACTTAGTATTTGAGGACACTTGCTCGCAAGTGATCTGGACTTTTATGATGTTAAAACATTTACCTTTGATTATGATGCGTTATGATAGACGACATGATGTTTCACTGCTTGATGTAGACAGGTGCTATTGACTCAGCTTTATTGAGTGTACAGGGTTTTGGACCTTGAGGATGCAGAGGCATCGGTGGAAACCCTTGGAATCCGGATTGAGTCAGGGAGTGTGCTATTGGGTTGATTTATTTACTGTGATATTTCATTGATTTGATGATTTGATGATTGACATGTTCTGACATGATTGTTGATGATGCAGGCTGATGATAGCTTGCCGACCAGATTCACATATGGAGTAAAGGGGGCACACACGATTTCCAGAGAGGTGTGG